>ML326487.1:0-84959 GCA_005239505.1 Nicotiana paniculata | reverse complement strand
GGGAGGGGGATTGGTGGTGGTAGGGGTAGGGGTGGGTGGTGCAGAAAAATAAAAAAATAGAAAATTGAAACTACAAAAAAAAAAGAGTAAAATTTAGGCAACTAAGTAAATTTCTAGATAAGTTGGGTTGAGATCCCTTTGTTTTGGGTGAGTTTTATGGATTATATTTGAGCTGCTTAATGAGTCAAAATGAGTTATAAAAAATAATGGATTAACATGGGCTCAGCCCAAATAGACCCATGAGCTAAATATTTTGTAGTCCAACCCATTAATATCTGGACTGATTGGACAGATTGAATGAGTTTGGGCTCAAATTGTCACCTCTAATTTAGCCACAGAATCTAGCTAATTAATTAAAGTAATTACTTCACTTTACTAAGAGGACAACATTAGTTGTCATGATTATTGATGATTATTACTCTGCTGCAAATATCTCTCAAATCTCAGGACCTTTTTGATTTGCTTAAACATAGTGGAACTGCCACTAGTATAATTTTAACAAAAAATATAGAAATTGTTTCAAGGGAATATTCCTCATCTTGTCTTAGACTGATTAAAAGAAAAAACTAAAATGCAATGTATCTAGTGGTGCAATAAACAATATAGAGGTCGTTTGGTAGAGTGCATTAGAGAAAATAATATATGTATTAATTTTGTGTATTAATAATATCTTGTTGCGTATATTTTTTAACCTATATATAACTAATACAAGCTTTAGTTATAACTCTATTTGGCGGGGGCAAATGTAATACATTGTCGATAGGTTCAGTTGAACCCATAACTTTCGACGCGGAGTAAAAATTTATATATAAAAATTTATTAAAATTACAAAAATAGTAAATATGAACCCATAACATTAAATATATAATGGGTTCAATGCTAAAAACTTCAAAAGTTAAACCCATAAGATTTAAATCTTGGATCCGCCTATGCTATTTGGTATTATCCTATGTATAGCTAATGCATAGCAAACCATGGTATTAGCAATACCAGAGCTATTAACAGTGTCGGACCTACGAATTTTTCTAGGGATATTCAAATTTGAAAGAAGTGAAAAAATACTACAAAGGATGTTCGATATATATTATATACCTCTAAAACGTAATATTTTTCCTATATACACAGTGTAATTTTTTGACGACTTATGAACAAATGGCTTCGCCACTGGCTATTAATGCATGCATTATCATGATTAAAGATAAAATTATCCTTAAAATCCCTTAAAACTAAAGAATATAGAGGGAATTTTTTATAAACAACTAATTTTTTTAAAAATTATACAATGCATTTTAATTATTAATACACTACACTAAATAATGGATAAGCAATAATCTCAGTATAAATAATACTTGTATAACTAATTCATACATTACTAATACATCTTATTCAGTACTATTCTTAATACACCGTAAACGACCTGCAGTGCCAAAAATTAAAAAAAAGATACCGAGACAGAAATAAGTATTCACACTTAGATAAAACAAAATCAACCTTTCTACTTTTGACGCACCTGAGCCCTTTTTCCTACAGTATACAGTTTCACAGTCAAAGATTTCGAGATTCAAGATCTCTAATAATAGTAGTACCACTATATAATAAAATAATCTCCTCCATTCTTCTCTATCTCTTTACCAAATTTCAACGCACACCTTCCCCACAACCCTCATCTTTCCTTCTTAAAAAACTCTGCTCCATTTCTGATATTTTCTCTCTATTCTCCTTTCTTCAAAAAACAACTTCTTCAATTTTACAATCTTGATATATAGGAACAAGAATAACATATCTGAAAAATCAAATGAAGATCCAGTGTGATGTTTGTAACAAAAATGAAGCCTCAGTTTTTTGTGTTGCAGATGAAGCTGCCCTTTGTGATTGTTGTGACCATCGTGTTCATCATGCCAATAAACTTGCTGAAAAACACCAACGTTTTTCTCTTCTCCAACCTTCTCCTAAACAAGTCCCTCTTTGTGATATTTGTCAGGTATGATTAAATTCTGAGACAGATTCAGAATTTAAACTTCATAAGAAATTAATTATGAGTTTAACTATCTTTCACACACATATATATAAATCTATTTTCCTGTCGAAAATAGTAAATTCAGTTGTATTTAATACTCTTGCTTTATTTTTTACTTTCTTGATCCTGAGATTTTCATCCCTTCATTAACTTAGGATTTATCGGAAACAGACAATGGCGGATCTAGGATTTAAAAAGTCGCAGGTGCTCACTGATAAAAATTTTGAAAGAAGAAGAAAAAGGAGTTTACTTATGAATGCACACCCAATATTCATTTAAATACTTTTATAATTGCCTATAAAAATTTGCTAAATCTTGTGAAAGATAATGGGTGCTTGAGCACTCACAAATAACCAAGTAGATCCGTCATTGCTTCAAAGGTAAGGATAAAATTAAATATATCTTATCTTACTCGGACCCCACTCATGAGTATTCATTAGGTTTATTTTTATTGTTATTGATCCGGAGAATAATTCTTTTGTTGTTTAATTAATGACAGGAAAGAAGGGCCTTTTTATTTTGTCAACAAGACAGGGCAATTCTATGCAGGGAGTGTGATACTTCAATACACAAAGCTAATGAACATACACAGAAGCATAACAGATTTCTTCTCACTGGTGTCAAGCTTTCAGCAAACTCTGCCCTTTACTCTTCAATAGAATCTCAATCAACAACTTCCTCTACCAATTCCTTGACTACAAATCAAGAATCTGTTCCAAATCTCAAGGCTCAAACTTCCACTAAAAAGCCTTTGCCTTTACCTGTTTCTGTTTCTGTTTCCTCCAATATTTCTCAAGAAATGACAGTGGCAGCTAATGACAAAGGAATCAGTTGTTGTAATAGTCAATTGGTGAATGTGGGGGCAAATAGTTTAACAAGTAGTATATCAGAGTACTTAGAGATGTTACCTGGATGGCATGTTGAAGAATTTCTTAATTCCTCTAATATTCCTAATGGTTTCTGTAAGGTTTGCATTTTATTCTCATTTTTCATCTTTTAATTTCTATTGCTAAATTGGGTGTGAAAGTGACCAGGAGGTCACGGGCGGCATCCGTGAAAACAACCTCTTGCAAAGATTGCATGCAGTAGACCCTTGTGGTCCGGCTCCTTTCCCAAACCTCTTCCATAGTGGGAGAATGGGAGCTTAGTACACCGGGCTGCCCTTTAATTGGGTGTGTAAGTGTTGCCATGTGACCAGGAGGTCACGGGTTCGAGCTGTGAAAACAACCTCTTGCAGAAATAAAAGATAAGACTGTGTACCATACACCCTCGTGGTCCGACCCCTTTCCCTTTCCCGGATACCACACATAACAGGAGCTTAGTGCACCTGACTGTCCTTTAATTGGGTGTGAAAGCGCAATTATCTGATCTGATATTTTTTTTTTTGGTTATTTTTGTAGACTGGTGATAGTGATATGTTCCCAATTTGGGAGACTGAAATTGGGAGCAATCTGAATTCTTTCTCCCCAGAAAGTATAGGTATTTGGGTCCCTCAAGCCCCTGCTATTGCAACTCCTCAGCAAAATCAGACCCAAATTTTTACTCCTCAAAATTTTAACTTTGGTGGGCAAATTGAATTCAAGAACACAAAGGAAGTCACAAGTATCAAGTCTAGCAGAAAATGGAGAGATGACAATTGTTTTGCTGTTCCACAAATCAGCCCAACTTCTACATCTTTTAAGAGATCAAGAACTCTTTGGTAGTGGAGTCTAATAGTTTTTTTCAGTTTATTTCCTAGTTTAATTTCTCTCTTTTTCTTTTGGTTTGTATTTTCACCTTTTCTTGATGTAGTTTAAGTCCTCGAAACAAAAACAATTGAAAAAAAAGGAAACAAAAAAAGAACACCATTTTTCCTCCTTTGTGCTCTATACAACTTAGTTTGTTGTGTTCTTGAAATTACTGTGCTAGTACAAGGGTCTTTGTTTCGTTGTAAATATCTTTTATGTTTTGTTGAATACCATGAAAATGGAACCATAAAACTCATAGGTTTATGAATCAACGTTGGATTGGACCTACGACACAGTCACATGTCATGTCATTTTTCGCAGAGAAAATAATCTTTTGTGACCAATTATAATTTAAGTAGAAAAGAATAACTCTACAAAGATCCTCATCTGATCTCCTGTGTGATATTTTGTCGACCTTACTTAAAAAGGACTACAGTTAAATCTGTTTATAATAATATTTTTATATAACAACATTAATTATAAAAATTAAGCTTTTCTCGGATCGATTTTTTATTTTTTGTTATAATATGTCTTTTATAAGAACACTCCTTATAGCATTTCAAAAATATCGGAATAAACGCGATTATTATAGAGAGATTTTATTGTATATAAAAAGAAACATTTATACGTAATAGATTAAACCTATTTCCACTATTTCATAGGACATTCATGAAATTGTCATATTTATATAAAATCACAAAGAAGTGACATTTAAGAAAGGTACTTAACAACTTTTAGTTATTCTTTTTGGTATGGGAATAAGACCAATAAATAGGGTGACAGTGCACTGCACGACGGAAAAAGATGATTGTTATCAGATAAGATGGCCAGACTAGCAAAATTCGGAAGGATGTAGCAGCCATATTGTAGGGTCTGAAATCTTGGAATTCAGTAAAAGTAGCAACTTTGGTCCCAATATTTAGATCCTTTTTTCACTCTGATTCACAACTTTGGACCCATATCCATCCTCCATGTTAGACTTTATCGCTGGTCCAATTAATGGCTGCATCTTAGGTGTGTCTATGTAAGTGACGAAGATTTGCGGCTAGTGGAAAATTGAACCAACAAATTATCAAATGTTTTGATTTTCCTTTGACCACAGGGTTATGCTTTTGGATAATATTAAGGAGATTCAAAATATAATATATAGAGATACAGATTTGCATTACATTTACAACATAATTTTAGGCGAAGGGACTTCAGGTGAATCCCCCTTCCACCCCCTAAATTCGTCCATGGTGTGTGTGAATCGTTTGCATATGTGCATATAGTTCAAGTAGAGGTGGAGCTAGGATTTGGACCTTATGAGTTCGGACTTGTTGTCATTATTAAGTTATTGTCGGGTTTCTTAAGGCAAGTACATGGTTTGAACTAAACATAGTGAATTCGTCAACTCTGTAACTCATGATCGTTTGACCAAAACTAGAACATATATTGGTCGAGTTAGTGGAACTCATTCCTTTTGTAATTATCGTGGGCCCACATGGCCACGACTCATAATGTACAATTGTAACTGGGAAACACAGTATCAATAAATTATCGTTCTTAAAACATAAATACATATGGGTCGTCAAGGCCTCTGACATACTGTACCAACTGAACTTCTGTCTACAAAGCCTCTAACCATACATCTATAGCAAAACTTTGACACAATGACTCGTAGACTCGACTGCACTCCGAATGAGGTAGAGTCTTACCGATCCTTCGCTGAATGTAAACCTCGTCTACTATAAGGGCTCGTCAATCTGTTTATCTATACCTGCAGGCATGAATGCAGTGTCCTCAACAAAAGGACGTCAGTACGAATAATGTACTAAGTATGTAAGACAATATACTGAAATTGAACTGATAATATAATAACTGAAAGTAACTGAAAGTCAAAGATAATCTGAAGATATGCTCACCTGCTGATACTGACTCTTCTCTCAATATAGTAAGTAAAATAGTTTTTCGTCCCTATAAGGATCGGTATATATATAACTGCTCAGCCGTAGTAGGCTCGCTCATAAGCGCTCGGCCATACTAGGCTCTGTATCTCGGCCATGCTGGGCTCGCTCATAGGAGCTCGGCCACAGTAGGCTCGGTATATAACTTACCATCTGATTAAAGGTTGCCCAATAGGGTATGCCCATCGATTATAGCTCGATGGTAATGAAAATACTGTGATACTGTATATATATAGACTCTCTACTCTCTTGACTGGAAGAAGAAAATACTCAATTTAATATGAAGTCCCGATAAAGACAATATTGTAACTGAGACTAGAAAAATATACATAAATTCGGGGATATGAATTTTTCTTTATGCCTCGTTATCAAATTCGTATAATTACGAGATCATGCCAAAATGAAAGAAGGTTTTAGCCTTAACATACCTGGAGTAGGAAAAAATCCGTATAATATTCTCGGAAAAGTACCGTACAGCTTTAGAACCGTAAAATTTTATATTGCTACGGTTCTAAAAATTCTCTTTGGAATTGTTTGCAAGAATTGGAAGCCTCTATTCGGATGGAGCTTAGCGTTCTGCTATTGAATATTGTAAATGAGGAAGCAAGACTTATATTTCAGTTTTGTTATGAAGGAATTTTGTAGGATTTTTCTATGCAATTTCGGCTAAGGTGCAAAGCTCACTTACGAATTACTAACAGAACATTATGAAGGGTTGAATTCAATATATGAACCATTATGATATAGTCTTTTTTTTATTCAAAGTGTACTTAGCAATTACTTTTCAAGTCTTGTATCCAAATTGTGAAGTGTCTCTTCATTAGTGTTTTAGGTTGCCACCTAATGAAGATTTACTAAGAGTCATAGCTTAAAAATGTGGCTAGCTGCCACAGTTTTGGAGGGTGGAAATTATAAATTTTTATCCACTTATTAGTTAATTAGGTGATGTCTCGTTACCCGATAATTAATTAATTACCCGTATAATTTAAAAAAATTATTTCAAATTACTTAAAATTATACTTATTCTTAATACACTTTATACATCCTGCTAACATGGTCATATGGTACCACATAAAATAAATATATACACTATTATTTTTATTAAAACATCCATGTAAAAATACATATATTTTCTTAACTTATAATTTTCCTTATCTCATATAAAGAGTAAAAATTCTCGTACGCTTAATTCTTAAAATGGTAAAAAGATAATGGTAACGATCCGACCGGTCGTTTTGTGTTCTAGGACCCTATTCCCTAAATGAGACTTCCCGTAGTTACTTTTACTGATTTATGACTTGCGGGGACAGGTGGTTCGAGGTTTGGAGGAGTTTGGAGTGGTATAAGAACACTTAGATCCTTAAGGTTGACCTTAAAGGCCAAATTTGACTACGATCAATATTTTTAGCAAACGACCCCGGAATCGAGATTCGAAGGTTTCGGTGGGTTCGTATGTTGATTTCGGACTTGGGCGTGTGTTCGGAACGAGTTTTGGATGACCCAGGGCGTTTCAGCGCCTTTCCTTAAGTTCAAACTTGAGTTTTGGAACGTGTTTTTGTGTTATCGAGATCCAAACAGAATTTTCGAGATCGAGAATAGTTCCGTTATGTCATTTATGACTTGCTTGCAAAATTTTGTGTCATTCCGAGTAGTGTAGGTAGGTTCGGCGTATTGAAAGCAAATTCAAGAACTTAAATTTCTTAAGTTTGATCCAATAGGTTTTGGGGTATGATTTTTAGATTTAGCGTAGTTTCAGATGTTCTGAAGGCTCGAGCGAGTCCGTACTATGATTTAGGACTTGTTGGTATATTTGGACGGGGTTTCGGGTGGGCCCAGATTCTATTCGGGCATCGAGCGAGGCAAAAACCAGCCTTAAATGACTATTGGTGCACCAGATCTGGTGCGACCGCACCTGCGGAGGTCAAGTCGCAGGTGCGATACTACTTCTACGGTCCCAGCCTCGCAGGTGCGACTCCTGAGGGATCTGCCCATTTCCGCAGATGCGGACCCCTTTCCGCAAAAGCGGTGCCGCAGGTGCGGACTCCGCTCCGCAGGTGCGAAGCCAGGTCCCCTTCCCCTTCTCCGCAGATGCGAGATCGCAGGTGCGGTCCTCGAGCCATAGGTGCAAAAATCCTGTAGGCAGTGAGCTTTGTTTTAAACACGGGACTTAACCATTTTTGAACACTTTTCTTCATCTTTGGGCGATTTTGAGAGCATGCAAGGAATGTATTTGACCTAGCTACTGTAAGGTAAGTAATTCTTACTATAAATTTAGCTTAATACATGAATTCTTAGGTAGATTAACATATCAAATTAGTGGAAATCATAGGTTTAGAGTAAAACCTAGGTTTTTGACAAAAATGAGAAATTACGAAGAAAATGTTTTAAAGAATCATACAAAAACTATATAATATTGATCCTTACGGTATGGGTAAGTACTTCCTCTGAAAATTTTCGGAATTCGAGCATGTGGGCCCGGGGGTGTATTTTAGAATTTTCTAAATTGGGTTGAAATGACCATTTAAGTAGGAGAATTAGGGACTTTTGAGCATAGGTTGACTTGTTAATGTGATGTTGGCTAGCTTCGAGTTCTTGGGTGACGAATTTGGACTTTCGAGCGCGTTCTTGACCCGGAAAGTAGGCTTGACATGAGGTAAGTCTCCTTTCTAACCTCGTAAGAAGGAATCGTCCCTATAGGTGAATATAAATAATTGCATGTCTTTATTGTGGGGGATACACACGCACGAAGTGACGAGATTCCGTGCGTAGCTACTATTATGTTATGTCGGGGAGTTTAGGATTTCACAAGCATGCTTTATGTGCCGTAACTATAATCTTAAATGTTAATTTAGGTTGCCTAATATCCTTAGATTATAAAGCGGACATCTAGGAGGTTACATTCTGAAACTTATAATATTGAAACCTTCTCTGTAAATATACTCTCTACTGAATTTCTTGATTTTCTGTTAATTATGTGTATATATACGGGAACCCCCATTGCATGTATGATTCGCGAGCGGGGTAGCCCTACTATTATGTCAACCACGTCGCATGTTCGATTCGCGAGCGGTGTAATAGATGAATCTATGGTTTGAGCTGTTCGACCCTTCGGCAGTGCACATTTATTTTAGCGTTGTGTCAGTCGTACGTTCACGAAATTTTATGTGTTTGTTAGATGTTGGGTGTTCTGTGATCATGTATCTATTAAATACCATGAAAAGTGAAAACTAGGTAATTTGTAATTTGTATGCTAGAAAACTTGACACATAAAGGTAATTGTAAAGTATATTTGATGTTCCTGTCTTCATTATTATTCATGATTGTCATCCCTGCGTAGCCTTACATTTAAAACATATTATTCTAACCCTAGTAAATGTCACGTTGACTTCTTGTCACTACTTCTTCGAGATTAGGCGAGATACTTACTGGGTACATATTGTTTATGTACTCATGCTACACTTTGTACTTAATTGTAAAGGTTCTGAGGCAGGTGCATCTGGGTATCATCCCGGAGTTCGTCCCTGATACATATACCTGGTCTAGACTCCACGATGAGCAACTTCTCTTGGAGACTTCCAAAGGCACTTTGGATCTATTCTTTTGCCATTTCTGTCCACACCTACTCAGACAGTAGGGAAGACTTTTATTCTTTTGATATTATTCGACTAGATGCCTGTAGACTTGTGACACTAGTTCCTGGCACACACATTAGTAGACATTGTTTTGGGATGTAAATATTAAATTATGACTTTTATGACTACTTTTGCTTAAGAGTGCTTAAGGTATTCGTCTTTGCCCGATGTCAAAATCTAAACCAAGTAAGCGTTGGAAAGGTTTTGGTAAATTTAAAAGAAACTCACCAGTAGATTGATGTTGGCTTGCCTGACTACGGTGTTGGGCTCCATCGCGACCTGGGTTAGGATTCGGGTCGAGACAACATGGTATCGGAGCTCTAGGTTCATGTAGGTCTCACGAGTTACAGGCAAACCCAATAGATTCTTGCGGATCGGTACATAGACGTCTGTATTTATCTTCGGGAGGCTATAGGGTGTTAGGAAATCTCTCTTTATTCATCTTCTATCGTGCAATTGATGGAATACTAAATCTCACTCTTCTATTCTCTCACAGATGGTGAGGACGCGCGCATTCGACGTTCCGGACCCGGGAAGGGCCGCTACCCCCGTCATCCGAGGCTGTGGTAGAGCCGGAGGAGGGTACCAGCCCGAGGTAAGGGACAAGGGCGTCCCAGGACAGTACCAGTTACACCCCCAACGGATCCAGTATAGTATCCCATCACTGGGGATCAGGGAGAGGTGCCCGCAGCAGATCCTTCCCCTTTGGACTTTATGACAGCGCCAGGATTTCAGGAGGTCATGGCCGTATGATGCGATTCATGGACACCATGATTCAGGCTGGTTTATTTCCAGCGGATCCGACCACATCTCAGGCGGGAGAGGGAGTACAAACCCCTACTGCACAGGCCGCCGGTCATGCAGCAACAGTATATCAGATCCTGGGTACACTGCCCGTGGGCGGAGTTCAGCCAGTAGCAGCAGCAGGACCTGAGCCCAGACCAGTTGCGGACGACGATCCACAGAAGTTATTAGACAGGTGGACCAGACTGCACCCTCCAATCTTCGGAGGTGAGCGTCATGAAGATGCCCAAGACTTTATTGATAGGTGCATGGACAGACTGCACAACATCAGGATATTGGAGTCCCATGGAGTTTACTTCACTACTTTTCAGCTAGAGGGCAGGGCCCGCAGATGGTGGCAGTCCTACATTCTTGGTAGACCGGCAGATTCTCCTCCCCTCACTTGGGAGCAGTTCACTAAGTTATTCCTGGACATATATTCCACCCTCTGAGAGGGAAGAGCTGCGGTATCAGTTTGAGCAGCTAGAGCAGGGTCAGATGTTAGTGACTGACTACGAGGCTAGGTTTTCTGAGCTGTCTCGTCATGCACTCATAATACTTCCTACTGACGCAGAGAGAGTGCGGAGATTTGTAGCCGGGTTACACACGGGTATTAGGGCCAACATGTCCCGAGAGGTGGAGATGGGGACTCTTTATCAGCTTGTGGTAGAGATTGCTCGCAGGATTGAGGGTTATCGATCGAAGAGCAGAGAGCAGGGGAAGCAGGATAAGAGAGCTAGATTTTCTGGAGATTTCAGAGGTGCTCCAGCCAGGGACAGATGTCAGTTTGATAGGGGCCAGCCTAGTAGGCCCCCATATTTAGCACCCCCACCACCTCCTCGAGGTGCTCCCACGAGGCCTTATTTTCGCACTATGCCAGAGAGTTTTTATCGCCCACCAGCCATTCAGGCTTCCTACGGTGGGTATTCTGGTCATCAGGGGTCTAACATTCCTTATTTCAGTGCTATTCCAGAGAGTTCATACCGTCCTCCAGCTATTCAGGGTCCTTCAGGGCAGCAGGATATGGTGCCGAGAGGTTGTTATGAGTGCAGGGATCTAGGCCATATTAAGAGGACTTGTCCCAGGCTTCGGGGCAAGGTCGTGCAGCAAAGTCATCAACCTATGATTTCAGCACCGGCAGTTCGGCCACTGAGAGGTGGAGGACAGGTTGGTAGAGGTCGTCCTAGAGGTGGAGGCCAGGCAGGGGGAGACCAGCTAGCTCCTGTTCATTCTGGTGGAGGCCAGTCGTCCGGTGCTCCAGATAGATTCTATGCTATTCCGGCCAGATCAGATGCAGTGGCCTCAGATTCCGTGATCACATGTATTATTTCAGTTTGCGGTAGATATGCATCGGTATTATTTGTTCCAGGGTCCACTTATTCATATGTATCATCCTTATTTTCTCATTCCCTGGATATTCCTCGGGAGTCCGTGGGCACTCCTGTTTATGTGTCCACTATTGTAGGTGATTCTATGGTTGTGGATCGAATTTATCGATCATGTGTGGTTACATTATGTGGGTTAGAGTAAAGAGCGGACCTCCTGTTGTTTGATATGGTTGATTTTGAGGTCATCCTGGGCATTGATTGGCTGTCTCCCTATCATGCCATTCTAGATTGCCATGCCAAGACTGTTACTCTAGTTATGCCCGAGTTGCCGAGATTGGAGTGGAAAAGTTCCTTAGTTAGTGCGGCTAGTCGGGTTATTTCTTTCTTGAAGGCTCGACGTATGGTCGAGAAGGGTTGTTTGGATTATCTTGCTTATGTGCAGGACACCACCGCCCGAGTCCCCGACGATTGATTCAGTGCCAGTAGTTCGAGAGTTTGCTGATGTATTCCCTTTAGACCATCCAGGCATGCCACCGGATCGTGGCATTGATTTTTGCATTGACTTAGCTCCAGGAACCCAGCCTATATCTATTCCCCCATACCGTATGGCTCCGAAGGAATTGAAGGAACAACTTGAGGAGTTATTGGCTAAGGGGTTTATCAAACCGAGCGTATCACCTTGGGGTTCTCCAGGCTATTTGTGAAGAAGAAGGATGGGACTATGCGGATGTGTATTGACTACCGCCAGTTGAACAAGGTCACCATCAATAAAAAGTACCTGTTGCAGCATATCGATGATTTGTTTGACCAGTTGCATGGTGCTCGGGTGTTTTCTAAGATTGACCTGAGATATGGGTACCATCAGTTGAAGATTCGAGACTCAGATGTTCCGAAGACGGCCTTTCGAACGAGATATGGTCATTATGAGTTCCTGGTGATGTCCTTTGGCTTGACTAATTCCCCAACAACATTTATGGACTTGATGAACAGGGTGTTCAGGCCTTATATTATCTTTTGGCGATTTTAAGAGCATGCAAGGAAGATATTCGACCTAGCTACTGTAAGGTAAGTAATTCCTACTATAAATTTAGCTTAATACTTGAATTCTTAGGTAGATTAACACATCAAATTAGGGAAAATCATGGGTTTAGAGTAAAACCTAGGTTTTTGATAAAAATGGAAAATTACCAAGAAATGTGTTAAGGAATCATACAAAAACTATATAATATTGATCCTTAGGCTATGGGTAAGTACTTCCTCCGAAAATTTCTGGAACCGAGCATGTGGGCCCGGGGGTGTATTTTAGAATTTTCCAAATTGGGTTGAAATGACCATTTAAGTAGGAGAATTAGGGACTTTTGAGCATAGGTTGACTTTTTAATGTGATGTTTGGCTAGCTTCGAGTTCTTGGGCGATGAATTTGGAGTTTCGGGCGCGTTCTTGACCTGGAAAGTAGGCTTGACACGAGGTAAGTATACTTTCTAACCTCATATGAGGAAATCGTCCCTATAGGTGAATATAAATAATTGCATGTCTTTATTGTGGGGGCTACGCACACACAAAGTAATGAAAGTCTGTGCGTAGCTACTATTATGTTATGTTGGGGAGTTTAGGATTTCACAAGCATGCTTTATGTGCCGTAACTATAATCTTAAATGTTAATTTAGGTTGCCTAATATCCTTGGATTATTAAGCGGACATCTAGGAGGTTACATTCTGAAACTTATAATATTGAAACATTCTCTGTAGATATATTCTCTACTGAGTTTCTTGATAACCTATTAATTATGTGTATATATAGGGGAACTCGCGTCGCATGTATGATTCGCGAGCGGGGTAGCCCTACTATTATGCCAACCGCGTCGCATGTTCGATTCGCGAGTGGTGTAATAGATGCATATATGGTTCGAGCCGTTCGACCCTTCGGCAACACACATTTATTTTCGCGTTGTGTCAACCGTACGTTTATGACATGTTATGTTTTTGTTAGATGTTGGGTGTTCTGTGATCATGTATCTGTTAAATATCATGAAAAATGAAAACTAGGTAATTTTTATGCTAGAAAACTTGACACGTTAATGTAATTGTGAAGGATATTTGATGTTCCTGTCTTCATTATTATTCATGATTTCCATCCCTGCTTAGCCTTACATTTAAAACATATTATTCTAACCCTAGTAAGTGTCACGTCAGCCTCTCGTCACTACTTCTTCGAGATTAGGCGGGATACTTACTGGATACATATTGTGTATGTACTCATGCTACACTCTGTACTTAATTGTACAGGTTCTGAGGCGGGTGCATCTGGGTATCATCCCGGAGTTTGTCCCTGATACATATACCTGGTCTAGACTCCACGGTGAGCTGCTTCTCTTGGCGACTCTCAGCGGCACTTTGGGACTATTCTTTTGCCATTTCTGTCCACACCTACTCAGACAGTAGGACATACTTTTATTCTTTTGATATTATTCTACTAGATGCCTGTAGACTTGTGACCCTAGTTCCTGGAACACACATTAGTAGACATTGTCTTGGGATGTAAATATTAAATTATGACTTTTATGACTACTTCTGCTTAAGATTGCCTAAGGTATTCGTCTTTGCCCGATGTCGAAATCTAAACCAAGTAATTGTTGGAAAGGTTTTGGTAAATTTGAAAGAAACTCACCAGTAGATTGATGTTGGCTTGCCTGACTACGGTGTTGGTCTCCATCGCGACCTTGGTTAGGATTCGGGTCGTGACAACAACCTTCTTTTCTTATGAGAAAATAATTTCTAGTTTTAGAATAAAGAAAATCTCCCAAACTTTCTTATATTATGTGTATAATTTATCATATCCAAAAATAATAAAGAAAATCTCCCAAACTTTCGAACTCATGTGGATTTACTACGACACATCCTAATGCTAAGGTACGGGATGTAACATCCTTCCCCCCCTTTAGAATAAAGAAAATCTCCCAAACTTTCGAACTCATGTGGATTTACTACGACACATCCTAATGCTAAGGTACGGGATGTAACATCCTTCCCCCCCTTTAGAAACATTCGTCCTCGAATGTTAACTCTTTGAGATTTTCAAAACTTTCGCTAGGGTCTCCTTTGTGTAATAAACTAAAACCCAAGGTATATCTGAAGTGTCGATTACTCACAATCTTTTGTACTTGAGTATCTTGTATCTTCTTCACCTTTACTTTACCTAACTTACTTTTTGATCTCGCATCGTATCTTCTGCCGCTTTCATAAACTCCCTTCCATATAGGTAGAAATTACATCTACGCCTTAAAGCTCTATTGTTATACCTGCACCTATGGTGCATACAAAATCTAGCGAAAGCTACATACTGACTTCGTACGCCTCAGCTCTATGACATGATTTGGAAACAAAAGAAGGATAACATTTCCTAAATTCCCTATAGCCTCTCAATTATAAATGTGGCGCGCAACACAACCAAAAGTGAGACTCTACTAGGCACAGCTCTGTAGACTCCCTAGGACACGACCCGCTCTGATACCACTTTTTCACACCCCAAACCTGGGGAGGCATGACTGGAACCCGGTGCGTAACTGAACCGAGCAAACCACTCTGTAACTCATGATCATTTGACCAAAACTAGAATATATATTGGTCGAGTTTGCTGAACTCATTCCTTTTGTAACTATCATGGGCCCACATGGCCACAACTCATAATGTACAACTGTAAGTGGGAAACACAGTATCAATAAACTATCGTTCTTAAAACATGAATCCATATGGGCCGTCAAGGCCTCTGACATATTGTACCAATTGAACTTCTGTCTACAAAGCCTCTAAGAATATTTAACATCAAACAGGACAGGACACCGGCTTACCCATACATCTATAGCAAAACTCTGACACAATGACTCGTAGACTCGCTCCGAATGAGGTGGAGTCTTACCGATCCTTCGCTGAATGCAAACCTCGTCTACTAAGAGGGCTCGTCAATCTGCTTATCTATACCTGCAAGCATGAATGCAGCGTCCCAACAAAATAACATCAGTACGAATAATGTACTCAGTATGTAAAGCAATATATTGAAAGTTAAAACTGAAATGCTAATATAATAACTGAAAGTCAAAGATAATCTGAAGATATGCTCACTTGCTGATACTGACTCAACTCTCTCAATATAGTAAGTAAAATAGTTGTCCGTCCCTATAAGGCTCGGTATATATATAAAAAACTGCTCTGCCGTAGTAGGCTCGCTCATAGGTGCTCGGCCATACTAGGCTCTGTATCTCGGCCACGCTGGGCTCGCTCATAGGCGCTCGGCCACAGTAGGCTCGGTATATAACTTACCATCTGATCAGAGGTTGCCCAATAGGGGCCTGCCCATCGATTATAGCTTGATGGTAATGAAAATACTATGATACTGTATATATATAGACTCTCTACTCTCTTTACTGGAAGAAGAAAATACTCAATTTAATATGAAGTCCCGATAAAGACAATATTGTAACTTGCGCGACTAGCAAAATATACATAAATTCGGGGATATGAATTTTTCTTTATGCCTCGTTATCAAACTCGTGTACTTACGAGATCATGCCAAAATGAAAGAAGGCTTTAGCTTTAACATAGCTGGAGTAGGAAAAAATCCATATAATATTCTCAAAAAAATACCGTACTGCTTTAGAACCGCAAAATTTTATGTTGCTACGGTTCAAAAAATTCTCGTTGGAATTGTTAGCAAGAATTTCGTTGGAAGCCTCTATTCGGATGGAGCTTAGCGTTCTGCTATTGAATATTGTAAATGAGGAAGCAAGACTTATATTTCAGTTTTGTTATGAAGGAACTTTGTAGAATTTTTCTATGCAATTTCGGCTAAGGTGCAAAGTTTACTTACGAATTGCTAACAAAACATTATGAAGGGTTGAATTTAATATATGAACCATTATGATATAGAGTCTTTTTTTATTCAAAGTGTACTTAGCAATTACTTTTCAAGTCTTGTATTCAAATTGTGAAGTGTCTCTTCATTAGTGTTTTGGGTTGTCACCTAGTGAAGATCTACTAAGAGTCATAACTTTAAAATGTGGCTAGCTGCCACGTTTTTGGAGGGTGAAAATTATAAATTTTTATCCATTTATTAGTTAATTAGATAATGTTCCGTCACACGGTAATTAACTAATTACCTGCACCCGGTACTTATTTTTAATACACTTCATACATTCTGCTATCATGGTCATATGGTACCACATAAAATAAATACATACACTATTATTTTTATTAAAATATCCATGTAAAAATACGTATATTTTCTCAACTTATAATTTTTCTAATCTCATATAAAGAGTGAAAATTCTCGTACGCTTAATTCTTAAAATGGTGAAAATACAACCTTTTTTTCTTATGAGAAAATAATTTCTATTTTTACAATTAAAAAAATCTCATAAACTTTCTTATATTATGTGTATAATTTATCATATCCAAAAAGGGTAATAATGATAACTATCCAAAATTATATTTATAAAAATTTTACTAAAATACTTCATTTAAAAGAAAATACCACACTTAACATAATATCTAACGGTATCAAGGTTTTAAACTTATAGGGTCTCACAATAATAATGTCTTAAACCTTCTGTAACCTCCTAATAGACATAATCCCTTCGAACTCATGTGGATTTACTACGGCACATCCTAATGCTAAGGTACGGGATGTAACACCATATGGACTGTGGGCCTAAACGGTCCTAACCATTTAAGACCGTGACTGGGGGAGGGTGGGCCGGTTCTGTGCGCGAGTCCCGCGAGACCGGGACCGGCTGGGTAGTGGGCCAGTTCAAGCGGTCTTAAACGGGCCCAACAACTCTTATTTGTTTTTAAAAAAATCTACCCGTTAGGGCATTTAAAATGTAGCCGTTTCTCTGTCAAAATAGTCGTTGGCTATTTACTAAATAGCCATTTACTACCCCCCCCCCCACACACACACTTTGTTTTAACCCCAAACTTTTTATAATTACACTTTTTTCTATTTTCAATTATAAATACCTCCTCATTCTTTCTTTTTTCTCACAAAATCATCAATATCTCTCTAATTTTCTTCTATAATTGCTTACTTTGTTGTTGAAATTTGTGAGAAATTGTGAAGTTGGTGAATTGAAGTCTTCAACGATAATTAATTTTCAACAAGTTATTCGTCAATTTGGTAAACTCGTTCCAAATCTTAAGTTTTAATATTATAGTTTTGTTTGTTTTATTACTTTGTATTGCTTGATTAATTAAGATGGCTTATTTCTTAAAAAATAATTTAGTAAAAATAAGGGAAAATCTAAGAGTGGTGAATCTAGTGGCCAATCTGTTCCTCCTCCACTTCCCCCGGCTCCCTGACCCAAACATGTTACCCGTTCTACACCTGCTATTATTGATAGCGATAATAGTTTATTACAATTTACCGAGAGTTAATTTTGCCATAATATTGCACCCGGTGAACAATTAAACCATGAATATATGAATGCTCTTTATGGTAATTCAACTATTGATGAAAATGATGATGAAGAAATAGATTTTGATGAAACGCAACCGGATGATGATACACCCACTAGTCCTGTTCATGAAGATAACCCAACTAATAATAATCCAAATGATGCCCCGTCTATCCCTCCTGTTACTACCCCTACTTTTCTAGACAACCTTTTAAACGAAGCGTAACATCTGTTGTTTGGCCATTTTTTATTCAACTAAGAGAAAAAAATAAGGTTAAGTGTAAAATTTATGGCAAAGAGTTATTNGAGGAGGGGGGAGGGGGAGGGGGAGGACGGGAACATTGGCTAGACACATGTTGATACACCCTCAAGATAAAGTCAGATATCTTTGTATGAATTCTTTGGACGAGGAGACAAGTGTACCTAGTCAGGTTGACCCTAGTACCGCTTCAAATCAATTTCAATCGGGAATCAACACTGTTACCGGTGGTATGTTATATTATGATCCAAAAAAAGATCGGGAAAAATTGGCGAAAATGGTTACCGTTATGTTTTTATCCTATATTTTTCCTTCTAACCCTCGCTTTGTGCATTATATTTGAAATTTTTTTAATCCTACTTATAAAGGTTTTCCTTGCACAACCGTAAAGAGCGATATTTATAAATATAAACATGAATATAATATTTGCGCTATTAATTTACTCATATAAATTGTCGTGCTGCTATTACAACTGCTATTGGTAAAGTGGTAGTGAGTGTGATTACCTTACTGTTATCAGTCATTGGATTGATGAGGATTGAAAAATACAAAAGCGCATTATTGCTTATAGAATAATTAATTCACGTCATACAGGGCAGCTTATTACTAGCACGGTTACGGATATTTGTAGATATTTTTGTATTCGTGATAAAATAATATCAGTTTCAATGGATAATGCTACTAGTAACACAAATGATGTAGCGTTGCTTACCACTACACTAAATCCTACGTTTAGTAATATTTTTCATGTTAGATGTATTTGTCATATTTACCATTTAATTGTGGGTGATGGTATGAGAATTTTAAATGTTGAAATTGAAAAGGTTAAAATGGCTCTTAACTAATTTTTTTATTCAAACCGTAGAAGTAGACTTAGAGAATATTTTAAATGATGCGATGAATTTGGCCTAAGAGAAAGAAAGGTCCCTAAACCTTGTCCAACTAGATGGAATTACACGTATGAAAGTTTAGTTGTTGCATATGAATACAGAAACCCCATAAACTCCATGTAGTGCTTCCTCTCGAACAGAGCTCCTCGCAGAAATTCCAGATCATTGAAGAGGAATCAAAAAAAAAAATTCCTATCACAGGCAGCTGGCAAAGCCGTGTTTGATTGTCGCGTACATGANTCCTGCAAGGAAAGAAGCGCGCATTCGCGCTACCAGAGAGCGCATAGAGGGTTTGGAGGAGAGGCAGCAAGCGCTGCGGGCGGAGCAGGAAGCGCTCATTGTTCATGGAGTATGCTCATGTAAGTGATGATGATGAGCACCTTACAAATGCGGATTGGGCTAATGTTAAAATGCTTGTAGATTTTTAAAAAAAAATTTCATATTGCTATAAATGATTTTTTAGGCAATATTATCCTATTATTTCTAACTGTTTAGTTTATATTGTAGAACTTGTAAATTTGTTTGATCATTTTCAGAGGGTGGGGTAATTTATCAACTTTCTATTGATTCTATGAGGAAAAAGTTTTAAAATATTTTTTCCCTATTCCCCTATTTATGATGTTGCTGCGTTGTTACATCCTACTATAAAATTAGGAGGTCCTCAATTTTGGTATGAAACTGTTTATAATGGTTTAGCACTTGGAGTTGTTTAAACTTCAAGATGCAATAGCCTTAATTAAAATAAATGCTCAAACTATTTATAATGCTTATCAAGTTGCATTAGATCATGCTATAACAAATGTTCCAACTCCTTATTCTTCTAATTCTCAATCATCTAAAAGAACTGCGGGATTAAGAGCACTTAGTGCTTGGGCGGGGTTCAAGGGTTCTCAAGGTTCTAGTACTAGTGATTTTTCACAACTAAATGAACTTGAATTTTATTTGTCACAGGGAATTGAGAAAGCTAATTCCGACGACTCCTTTAATATCTTGGAATGGTGGAAGGACAAACAAAAACACTTTCCGATTCTGTCACTACCCAAAATCCATAAGGTCGTAATGGCGTCGGACACCACTGTCAGACAAGCCAATCATTTAATAACTGAAATAAATTCTTGTTTTAACATTTTCAAAATCGTTACCTTTCACTTACAACCCAATGAGCGAATACAAATTTATTAAATAATTGCGACAGGTTAACCATTCAATTTATTAAATTAAATTCCAAACACATCCCAGAACCCGGTGACACGAGTACATGAGCATTTTCTAAGAATTTACAAATTCTACAAAGCTTGTCCGAAATACAAATTGGACAAGGAATAAAAATGAAAATACAATACATAGAGGAAGACTCTGCCGACTGCGGGTCTTCTCCGAGTGATGCAGCTCGTCTAAGTCTCCAAGTCAGCCATATTGCTATGAAGATACATGTGCAACAAAATGCACATCAAGTGTAGCATGAGTACGAAAATAACGTGTACTCAGTAAGTATCCCACCTAACCTCCAAGAGGTAGTGACGAGAGGTCGACTTGACACTCATTAAGGTCCAACAAAATAATTTAACAAGATATGACATCAATAATAGGCATACGAGGATGATAAAAACAGTAAACATTAAAGATAACTGTAATTCAAATAAATGCTGGAAGTAAATAAACAATTACTACTTCATTTTCCCCCAAATATCTTGTCACTTCAAAATCCATGAAAACATCAACAATTTAACATGCGCATACGAAATAAGGACAACCGACCTGGGCCATCATAATAATCATATTTGTGCACTGCCGAGAGTCGAACGACCCAAACCATAATTACATCTTTCTTCTCGCCGTGGCATAAGGCCCGCTCCCATGGGAGTGGGGGGAAATAACACTCCGCCCACGAAATGTAAATTGCGAAGCGGTCACACATAGTCATGCACAATCAAACAGTCCACCCCGACTACATCAGGAAAGCAAATACTCAAGTAAATGACAAATTTCTCTTTAAAGGTCACAAAAATAATATTTAAATATTTTCCAGAAATCTATTTTTACCAAGTTCAGTAAGGTTTAAAAACTTTATTTTCATCAATAAGATTACAAATACAGTAATTAAAACATGCTTTTGGGTCCTAGACTACCCGAACATAAACATGATAGTATCTATGCACAGACCCTCGTCACTTCGTGCGTACCTAGCCCCCACAAATAGTAGCACATATTTAATTAATTCACCTATGGGGACAATTCCCCCTCACAAGATTAGAAAGGAGACTTACCTCGCTCCAAAATTCCATAACCGGCTTCCAAGACCTTCCGACGACTCCAATGGACGCACAATGCCCCAAAACTATCCAAATAACGACGAACCAATGAAAATATACTCCAATATTTGCAACAATTCAAATTGTATAAATTCCCAACTCCGCTCAAGGAATTGACCAGAATGCCCTCGGGCCCACGTGCCCGGATTCCGAAATTTCTCGAAGATAAATTATAGCCGTAGATTTACTAGCTCAAATATACAATTTACTCAAATTTCATGCTCAATTTCATTGTCAATATTCAAAAATACCAAATTCTATGTTTTTCTTCAAAATTCCATAATTCTCACAATTCCCATACTCAAATCCGTACCTAGACCATGCATTTAACTTAATATGAGTTGGAATAACTTACCTTGTGATCCTTGACAAAAATCCCTCCTTGAAGCTCCCCACAATCTCCCACGCCAAATGAAAATAGGAGGAGAAATGGCAAAATTTTCATTTTAAAACATTCTGCCCAGGCCTCATTTTCGCACCCGCGATCCAACCTGTAACGACCCTACCGGTCGTTTTGAGCTCTAGCACAACGTTTAGTTGTTTGAAGTCATGAGCAGATCCATTTCAGGTATTATGACTCGTGGTCAT
Organism: Nicotiana paniculata; assembly: GCA_005239505.1. Classification (NCBI taxonomy): domain Eukaryota; kingdom Viridiplantae; phylum Streptophyta; class Magnoliopsida; order Solanales; family Solanaceae; genus Nicotiana; species Nicotiana paniculata. The sequence goes on along the minus strand of ML326487.1, from coordinate 63,031 downwards.
GGTCGGAGTTGAATTTCAGGAAGTTTAGAGTTAATTTGGAAAGAAAAATCTCATTTCAGAAGCCTTAAGTTTGAGAAATCAACTAAGATTGGAATTTTGAGTAAACGACCTCGGAATCAGGATCTGAAGGTTCCAGCAGGTTCGTATATTGATTTCGGACTTGGGCGTATGTCCGGATCAGGCTTTGGATTACCCGGGAGCATTTCGGCACATGTTATGGAAGATAGCATTTTAGATAAATTTCCTAAGTTTGGCTAGAAGCGCATTTCAGTGATATTGATGTTCGTTTGGGATTCCAAGCCTGGGAATAGATCCGTATGAGGATTCTGGATTTGGGAGCGTGATTGGAAGTGAATTCGGATGTCCGTAGGTCATTTTGAAGTCATTTGGCTAAAGATAGAAATTTGAAGGTTTTGAGGAATCCGACCGGAAGTGGAAATTTTGATATCGGGGTCGGAATGTGATTCCGGAAGTTGGATCAGGCCCGTAATGTCGAATATGAATTGTGTGCAAAATTTGGAGTCAATTGGACGTGATTTGATAGGTTTCGACATCGGAGGTGAAAGTTTGAAATTTTAAGTTCATAAAGTTTGAGTTTTAGTGCGATTCGTGATTTCGGCGTTGATGTGATTTGAGGCCTCGAGCAAGTCCGCATTATGTTTTGGAACAGGTTGGTGTAATAGGCGGGGTCCCGGGGGCCTCGGGTGGATTCCGGGTGGTTAACGGATCAAGTTTGGAGTTTGAAGAAGTCTGAGGTTGTTGTCATCTAGTGTGACCGCACCTGCGAAGCTTTGGTCGCAGATGTGGAGCCGTAGGTGAAATATTTGGCTGGCTTGGCTGGGAGCGCAGGTGCGATGCGAATTCTGCATCTGCGAAGCCGCAAATGCGGACAGGGTGGCACATGTGCAAAGTTTGGCTGGAGCTGAGGAAGCCGCAGGTGCGGAAGTTTGGGCGTACCTGTGGAAGAGCACATGCGAGAAGTGGATTGCAGGTGTGAAAATAGGCCTGGGCAGAATGTTTTAAACTTGGATTTCCTGGCCATTTCTTCATTTTTTCACTTGGTGTGGGCGATTTTGGAAGGCTTGAAAGGGGGATTTTCAGCATGCAATACAAGGTAAGTAAATTCATCCCATTTTTGAGTTAGATACAAGGATTATACATGAATTTGAACATGGAAATTAGTAGGGAAATGAGATTTTTGGAAGAAAACCTCGAATTTAGAGTAAATTGTATATTTGAGTTAGTAAGACTATGGGTAGGGTATATCTTCGAGAAATTTTGGATTCCGGGCACGTGGGCCCGAGGGCATTTTGGTCAATTCACTGAGCGGAGTTTGAAAAGTACATAATTTGAATTTTTTACGAGTATTAGAATGAATTTTCATTGCTTGCTCGTTACTTGGTAGTTTTGGGGTGTTGTGCATACATTGGAGTCGCCGGAAGGGCTTGGAAGCCGGTTATGGAATTTCGTAGCGAGGTAAGTCTCCTTTCTAACTTTGTGAGGGAGAATTGTCTTCCTAGGTAAACTAATTAAATATGTGCTACTATATTCGGGGTCTACGTATGCACGAGGTGACGGGTGTCCGTGTGTAGCTCATATTATGCCATGTCTGGGTAGTCTAGGACCCACTAGCATGCCTTACGTGTTGTACATGTGATCCTGCCCATCATATTAGACTGTTAATGCTATTGAATCGGTAAATTATTTCCTAAAAAGACTAGAGTTTACCTTTATTAATCATTTAGAAAGAGAATTGATTCCTCCGTGGATAATTGTATTCCTGATAAGGTTATATTATTGAATATTATTAAACTTGGAAAATGAGTTTCAAAACAAAGATTTAAAAGCTATTTTTGTGTTCCTTTAATAAGAATTTTACCACTTTCCTGAGTAACTGCTTTCTTGATAAAAATGTGGACTTATTTTGTGAATATGTGTATCTATGGGTGCCTGAGTCGCATGTATGATTCGCGAGCAGGATAACCCTGTATATATGTATAACCGCGTCGCATGATCGATTTGCGAGCGGGGGAGATAGATGCATCTATGGTTCGAGCCGTTCGACCCCTCGGCAGTGCGCAATTTATTATTGTTGGTCCGTGCCATTCGACCCTCGGCATTGCTTGCGCATGATATTTACTGCGTATTTGGTGTGATTTTGCCTGATTACTGGCCTGGAAATTTTAAGTTGTTAACTGAAATGACAAAGATTTAAAGTTATTAAAACTTTGGAAGAAGTTGTTCTTTCCCGTTGATTATTGGTTAATTGATTAAATCATCCATGTTTGGTTATTTGTTATTGAAATGACGAAGATTTAAAGTGTTAACTGTGGAAGGAGTTGATATTATTTATCTCTGATTTTAATAAATTGCATATGACATACATGCTTAGTGTCTCACTTTATTATACTAAATTAACCTTTAGCAAGTGCCAAATCGACCCCTCGTCACTACCTCTCTGAGCTTAGGCGGGATACTTACTAAGTACACGTAGTTTTCATACTCATGCTACACTTGCTGTGCATTTTTATTGCACAGGTACTTTCACAGCGATGTGGCTGGTTTGGAGACTTAGGCGAGCTCCATCATCCGGAGGCGATCCGCAGTTGACAGAGTCTCCCTCGTATTGTATTCATGTTGTTTTAAATTACATTGTCCAATTTGTATCTCGGACAAGCTTTGTAATGATTGTATAAATTCTTAAAAATTGCTCATGCACTTGTAACACCGGGTTCTGGGATGTGTTTGGGATATATTTGCTAAAATGGAATATTTAAACCGTCGTATTTACTTAATGGATTTTTGTTTAGTTATTACGTAATAAGTTAAAGGTAATAATTTCAAAAATGTTAAAACGAGAATTTATTTCAACTAATCAATGATTGGCTTGCCTGATGATGATGTCCGACGCCATCACGATCTTAATATATTTTTGGGTCGTGACAACATGGTATTAGAGCACTAGGTTCCTTTAGGTCTCACGAGTCATGAGCAAGTCTAATATAGTCTTGCGGATCGGTACGGAGACTTCTGTACTTATCTTCAAGAGGCTAGTGGGCTGTTAGGAGTACTTCCCTTCTTGATTCCTCATCGTGCGATTTAATTCCTTTAAGGATTATACCTATGTTTATTCCTACTCAATCTTACGCGTCGTGAAGCGCTTGCTATGAATCAAGAATTTGAGGAATTGAAATGGTGCTACGAATATGGTACGAGACATTTTCCATGTGAAGTTGATTGAGGCTATTATCGTTGCTCTGCGGAAGAGTAATATGTTGTTTCAGCTCAGTAGCAGTGTTTCTGAGAGCCTTAAGGCTATGCTCAGGTAGTGATGATGCTTATGATTGGTTATCGCGCGATGTCGATATGATTATAGAACGCTTGCCCATATGTTGGCTCCTGATGAATGGTTTGAAGGGAGGTCTGCTCAGAGTGTGATTTTGAGATTTCGGTATTTTAGTTCCGGCAGAGGAAAGGCATTTGGATTATGAATGGTCCGGTTGGGGTTGATAAAGTAGTAAGACTTGGTGTTTTCAAGTAAGGTGGATTATTCACGTGTGATGTGTTATCTTCGTCCTTGATCGAATGGAATGTGTGAAGTCTGTCGGTGCTATGGTTTCTTCGGTTGCATTGAGTCAGAGTGTTGTGAAGTAGTATTGAAGAAGCGGTTGTCAGGGACCGTGAGGCGCGGTGGTTCAGTACTGGATAAGTGTTGATAATGAAGGCAGCTCGAGATAGATGATCTTCAGAGAGTTTAAAGTTGTGGCGAACTGCTAGATTAAGAACTACAGAGAATGATATTGAATTGAGGCAGCAATTGGGCAACATGCGATGGAGGAAGATATGTAAAAAGTTCTAGGCGGTGGTTCCCTTTCTAAAAGACCAGGTGTAAGGAACGAAAGTCAGGTAGTTGTTTAAAAGAATGAGTTTAACAAGTGGGAGAGTGGCAGCGTAGCACAGGAGTTCAGCAGTAAGAAAACTGCCTATCTTGATGGGAAGTTTGAGAGTTTTAGTGGATGGTGATTACGTCCACGAGCTTAAGTTGAAATATGGGTTATTTCTGCGGAAGGTTAGATACAACAGGGAGGAGTTGTTAGGAATGAAGAAGGACGCAATGTGGCGGTGAATTTGAAGATGTTGTAGCGCATTTAATAGACGTCCATGAGGAGCGGACGGACTAGTAAAGTTGGTAGAGGAAGAAGGGCGCAGGATAAGGTATTGATGTTGTAGAGAGTGTGCAGTACATCATCGTTGGAAGGTGTCAGTTGGTGATTTTCACAGGTGGGTTATCTCCTGTGATTAGGTTAGCGGTTTTGTGGTTCGCAAGTTTCTGTGAGGGACTCTAGTGGCTATTCGGTAGGAGGCAGAATGTGTGAATGATTCTAGAGAATTTGAGTAGTTAGGGGGTGATAACAAGAGAATTTGGAAGGATTGGACGGATTGGTTAAGCAAATCATGTTAACAAAGGAGAAAGGATCTCAAGTCTAGAGTCATGCAAGGAGTAGCTTCAGGCTAAGTGGGAGTCCCACCACCTGCAATTGGGTTGTAGTTTTATTCTCGCGGGGTTGCGGATTGTCGGCATAATGGCAAGTTATTACAGCTAAGGGAAAGGAGTAAAATGGTGAATTGTGCATGGGATTTGATAAATACGTGCACCAATTGGTCCTGTTGGACCAGGGTTAGGCTTTGAAAGATTTAAAATTTATGCTTAAGGCATATGCGAGTTGTAAGGGTAGTGACTCAGTCACGTGATTCATTGAAAAGGGCGTTCATGTGCTAGAAAATCCTTGGAGTTGATTATATTCGGGGCCAGTCAGAGTGGGTGACTCTCAATAGTGCTCGTAGTGTTGTAGTGAATTGGGAAGTTAAGAACACGGTGTTTAAGGGTTTCATGCAGCAGTATGATTAAGAGACGAGATTTTGCATTATAATTCCTGAGAAAGGGAAAATAATCGGAGTGTTCTATGTTATTTTTCAGCGTGCAGTATAGTATTGGAGGAGTGAGAGAAATAAACTCCGGGTTGTAGAAATATTATCAGGAGGGTATGAGACGGGTTGCGGGATTTAGGCAGCATGGTCTCGTGAATCAAGGTCACTCGGAATGAGTGAGGATTGAATTTTCTATGAGTTGAAGGAAGTTACTATTATTCCTGAGGCAATTGAAGATGATCAAAAGAAGATAGAGTGGTTAGCCATGGTTGAAATGGCACACTTACGGCAATGATCAATTCCTTCGGTGTGATTGAGTTATGTGTATGGTTTGTGCAGATGTGTGTGAGGCTTGTCGGCCGTTGTAATATATTTCATGTGGGAGCATTCGAGTGCTATGGCCTGTTAGGTGTAGGCAGGTCCCGGAAGGTTTATGATGGTTCAGACCACTACTTAAGGATTTGCATGTATTGTGATTGTGGGAATTCACTCGTGTGTTGTGGTGGTTCTCTTGAATTGAGGTAAGTAAAAGGTTTCTATATGATGAAGTGTTCACCCTATTAGTGGTTCAGGATTTATGATGGAATTCTTGCGCAATTCCATATTGGCATGTTAGGTGCAGTAAACAGTGTGTACGGCGAGTAATAATCGAGATTGCGGTTCAGTGTTAGCAAGGATGTCATAAGCTCGGATGAGCAAGAAAAACTGATTTGAAAGTCCAGAGTAAGCTGGTGTTATCTTCAGTGTCACCTGGGATCAATATTCGGTGGAAGAGGCGTTGTACCCTGGTTATGGGTTCTTGATTTATTTTACAGTGTTAGTGTGGCCAGTGGTGGATGTGCAAACCTTCTACCTTGTGTGAAAAGTTGTGGGAGCGTGACCACAGGAAGATTGTATAAGTGTGGCATGTAGTCACTTAATGGATTGAAGATTTGAACTGAGTATAAAGAAGTGTAATATTGCTTATTTGAGAATTTATGCCTAGAAGGCATTTGGTTCATTCGGTTGTGGATTGTGGGGTGTTTGTCCCGAGTATGATGGTTGTTCTTGCGTATTATGAGAGGAAGTGGGTTACTATGGACCCAGGTAAGGCTATCGACCTAGTTCATTGCGTAGAATCGGCCCGAAGTTTATGAATGATTTAAACAGGGTTATGGGCATCATATGAGGCAGATGTGTTCATTTCAGTATAGCGCTCCTCAAGGAGCGGTGTTGGAATATCAGGCGTTGTTCCGTCTTCATCAAATTCATGTGATATTATGATTGTGCCGTGTGAGTTGTGAAACGGCTTGATAATTTCTTATGTGTTGAGATCCCACATAGTGATGATGTTATGTGAGCAGGATAGATCTTGAGATACAGAGTATATATATATATATATATATATATATATATATATATCGCACCTCAGTTGTGCTTGAGTTTTGTAGCATATGGCCTTATCAGTCTCCCCAGGATGGTATTATGCACTTAGCGTGCTTGTGACCGATATTCAGTAATTTGTAATAGTGAGCAATTCAGCTCCGTGTATATTTCCTTATGTGAGTTTTATGTGTGGATCGGGTGGCACGTCGCCACAGGTATGTTATTTGGATCAGGTTTCACGTCGCAACAATGTGATGATGAGTAAGGTTCCTATATTTATTTTTCTTGTGTTTTACTTCCTATTTTCTGAGGTAAGTCCATAATAGTTGCGTGAGTTGAGTAGTCCCTTCCTGAGTCATTTCTTATGTGTCATGTTAGAGTTGTGGTCTATGGGCGCGATGTGGTATCATGTGAGACTGTTGTTCACGTCTGGGGTGATTGGTTGGGGGGACAGTTCATACTGGGTGAGACAAGATTTTTGGATCAGGGATCTAGTGCGATAAGATTATGTGAAATACATTAAAGGACAATTACCCTTATTGGTTCGTAATGAGGTGATGAGTCTAGTCAAGAGGAGATATTTAATGATTTGTTAACTCGGTAGTTGGTTATGAATTTCTACACATCTCCTCCATTGTGGTGGCATCACCAGCATTATAGCAGGATGTTTATATATATCATAAGGTGCATGGGGAGCATCAGATTCGTGGAATCTTGGCTATTAAGGTGGAGGGAGTGTCATTGTGGTCAGATGATGAACTATGCGGTGCATGGTGCTAATTCAGCAAAGGTATACTGTCGTGTTTTGGTATATCGTGTGGTAGTTGATACGATGATTATATATTGGAAGCAGGTCTGGCAGAGAATTTCAAGTGTTGGAACTGGATTTTGAGCTTATTATATGGATAAAAGAAGAAATCTTCAGATTTAATCAATCTAATGTACTTAACTGAGTTGTGGTAGCACGGGAAGGTGCGCAAGGTGTTATATAGTTATTTCAGATAACTCCAGAGCAGTTCTTGGCACGTTCGAGGACGAACATCTGTTTAAGTAGGGGAGAATGTAACGACCCGATCGGTCGTTTTGAGCTCTAACGCGTCGTTCAACGTTTTGAAGTCATGAGCAGCTCCATTTCAGGTATTATGACTCGTGGGCGTGGTCGGAGTTTAATTTCGGGAAGTTTAGAGTTAATTTGGAAAAACAATTCTCATTTCAGAAGCCTTAAGTTGGAGAAATCAACTAAGATTGGAATTTTGAGTAACTCGGAATCAGGATATGAAGATTCCAGCAGGTTCGTATATTGATTTCGGACTTGGGCGTATGTTTGGACCGGTCTTTGGATGACCGGGGAGCGTTTCGGCGCATGTTATGGAAGATAGCATTTTAGAAGAATTTCCTAAGTTTGGCTAGAGGTGCATTTCAGTGATATTGATGTCCTTTTGGGATTCCGAGCCTGGGAATAGCTCCGTATGGTGATTCTGGATTTGGGAGCGTGATCAGAAGTGAATTCAGATGTCCGTAGGTCATTTTGAAGTCATTTGGCTAAAGATAGAAATCTGAAGGTTTTGAGGAATCCGACCGGAAGTGGAAATTTTGATATCAGGGTCGGAATGCGATACCGGAATTTGGAGCAGGTCCGTAATGTCGAATATGACGTGTGTGATAAATTTGGGGTCTATCGGACGTGATTTGATAGGTTTCGGCATCGGAGGTGTAAGTTTGGAATTTCAAGTTCATAAAGTTTGAGTTTAGTGCGATTCGTGATTTCGGCGTTGTTTGATATGATTTGAGGCCTCGAGCAAGTCCGCATTATGTTTTGGAATAGGTTGGTGTAATTGGGCGGGGTCCTGGGGGCCTCGGGTGGATTCCGGGTGGTGAACGGATCAAGTTTGGAGTTTGGAGAAGGCTGGGGTCGCTGTCATCTAGTGTGACCGCACCTGCGAGGCTTTCATCGCAGGTGCGGAGCCACAGGCGCGACTTGGGCGCCGCATGTGCGATATTTGGTTGGCTTGGCTGGGAGCGCAGGTGCGATGCAAATTCCGCACCTGCGAAAGCGCAGATGCGGACAGGGTGGCGCATGTGCGATGTTTTGCTGGGGCTGAGGAAGCTGTAGGTGCGGAAGTTTGGGCGCACCTGCAGAAGAGCAGGTGCGAGAAATGGATCGCAGGTGCGAAAATAGGCCTGGGCAAAATGTTTTAAAACCGGAATTTCTTGGCCATTTATTCATTTTTTCACTTGGTGTGGGCGATTTTGGAAGACTTCAAAGGGGGGTTTTCATCATGCATTACAAGGTAAGTAAATTCATCCCATTTTTGAGTTAGATACAAGGATTATACATGAATTTGAACATGGAAATTAGTAGGGAAATGAGATTTTTGGAAGAAAACCTAGAAATTTTATTTTGGATTATTACCACGAATTTGAGCATGAAATTTAGAGTAAATTGTATACTTGAGTTAGTAAGACTATGGGTAGGGTATATTGATCACGCTCAACTATGTCTTATAAAAAGACTAAACGGGCGCTGCAAATATAATTTGGGGTATTAAGCCCAAAGTCGATCCCCCAGAGAATTGAACGTATCAATTGAGTCTATAAAATACCAAACTGTTGTTTAATCAAGTTTCTCAAGACTTTTGAATATCAATTTGTGTTTTTTAACTAATTCTACTAACAAAATAATAAACTAACAATTAACTAACAATTTAATGTAAACAATGATAATAAAGGTCTAAGGTAATCGTTTCCCCCTTTGGTGAATTCTTTCTCGTATACTTCTTATAACTTGATTAATCGTCTCTATCAATCATGAACTCTCTATCTACCATAAATCTCTCTCAAGTAATTATGATAATTTACTAGACGCACTCTCTCAAGTTACGCTAGCTAGATTTCATTACAGTTCACTTTTAGATTGCACCCGAGGTATCGTTATCTCTAATCCAACCTCTAAACCCTCGGTTATGACTTTCGTCTATACTCTAGGAGTGGTGTTGTTCAAAAATTACCTAAATATGCACTCTCTCTCAAGTAGATACATACTAAATAGGCACAGCTAATTGATGGCCATTCAATTAACTACAATAAGAACGTAGTTGAACAAATAGAGAATAATCAATCAAAATATATTAATATCACAAGAAATTCATCCCCAACGGGTTCTACCAAAACCCTAGATTAAAAACTTAGCTACTCATGTTTAGAAGACACAAAACTAAAAGGAATTGCATAATTGAAATACAAAGTAAAGAATATTAGACATAGAAATCGATGTTCTTGCACTTCAATGGAATTTTCTTCTTCTCTACTCTTGATCCATGAAAATCCCTCTTGTAATTGTGTTTCAGGAGTCTATTTATAGGTTTAGGTTGAACCCTAACCGTGTAGGAGTCTTCTATTTCAACCGGGAAACATTTAACTCGTCAAACTTAGACTTGGGCGAAACTGGGGACCCCGGGCGTTTGGGCTCTAACGCCCCCCTAACGCCAGGGGGGGCCTGGCGTTATGGCCCTAGCGCCCCCTAACACCAGGGGGGGCAGGCTTTATGGGGCAAACTCCCCCCTAATGCCAGGGGGTGCCAGGCTTTAGGGGGCAAACGCCCGGCTATCGCCCGGGCGTCTCCTTTTGCGTATTTTCGACGTATTTGCATCCCTTTAGCTCCGTTTCCATCTCCAATTCACCTACACATGAAATAAACTCCATTAAGCACATAACAAGTGTAATTTTATCATTAATACGCATAAAATGTAATGTATATCACATGTTAAACTATGCAATTTAGTCTCGCATCATATATCTTCGAGAAATTTCGGATTCCAGACACGTGGGCCCGAGGGCATTTTTGTCAATTTTTTGAGCGGAGTTGAGAAAGTATATAAATTGAATTTGTTACTATTATTAGAATGAATTTTTATTTCTTGCCCATTATTTGGTAGTTTTGGGGCGTTGTGCATCCATTGGAGTCGTCGGAAGAGCTTGGAAGCCGGTTATGAAATTTCGGAGCGAGAGGTAAGTCTCCTTTCTAAATTTGTGAGGGGGAATTGTCCCCCTAGGTAAACTAATTAAATATGTGCTATTATCTTCGGGGGCTACGTACGCACGAGGTGATGGGAGTCCGTGCGTAGCTACTATTATGCCATGTTCGGGTAGTCTAGGACCCACTAGCATGCCTTACGTGTTGTACATGTGATCCTGCCCTTAATATTAGACTGTTAATGCTATTGAATCGGTAAATTATTTCCTAAAAATACTAGAGTGTACCTTTCTTAATCATTTAGAAAGAGAATTGATTCCTCCGTGGATGATTGTATTCCTGATAAGGTTATATTATTGAATATTATTAAACTTGGAAAATGAGTTTCAAAACAAAGATTTAAAAACGATTTTCGTGTTCCTTTAAGAAGAATTTTACCATTTTCCTGAGTAACTGATTTCTTGATAAAAATGTGGACTTATTGTGTGAAAATGTGTATCTATGGGTGCCTAAGTCGCATGTATGATTCGCGAGCAGGATAAACCTGTATTTATGCATAACCGCGTCGCATGATCGATTCGCGAACGGGGAAGATAGATGCATCTATGGTTCGAGCCGTTCGACCCTCGGCAGTGCACAATTTATTATTATTGGTCTGCGCCGTTCGACCCTCGGCATTGCTTGTGCATGATATTTACTGCGTATTTTCTGTGATTTTGCCTGATTACTGGCCTGGAAATTTTAAGTTGTCAACTAAAATGATAGAGATTTAAAGTTATTAAAACTTTGGAAGAAGTTGTTCTTTCCCGTTGATTATTGGTTAAATGATTAAATCATCCATGTTTGATTATTTGTTATAATGACGAAGATTTAAAGTTTTAAATATGGAGGGAGTTGATATTATTTAACCCTGATTTTAATAAATTGCCTATGAAATAAATGCTTAGTGTCTCACTTGATTATACTAAATTGACCTTTAGCAAGTGTCAAATCGACCCCTCGTCACTACCTCTCTGAGGTTAGGCGGGATACTTACAGAGTACACGTTGTTTCGTACTCATGCTACACTTGTTGTGCATTTTTATTGCACATGTACTTTCACAGCGATGTGGCTGGTTTGGAGACTTAGGCGAGCTCCATCATCCGGAGGCGATCCGCAGCTGACAGAGTCTCCCTCGTATTGTATTCATGTTGTTTTAAATTTCACTGTCCAATTTGTATCTCGGACAAGCTTTGTAATAATTGTAAATTCTTAGAAATTGCTCATGCAATTGTGACACCGGGTTCTGGGATGTGTTTGGGATATATTTGCTAAAATGAAATATTTAAACCGTCATATTTACTTAACGAATTTTTGTTTAGTTATTACGTAATAATTAAAGGTAATGATTTCAAAAATGTTAAAACAGGAATTTATTTCAACTAATTAATGATTGGCTTGCCTGACGATGATGTCCGGCGTCATCACGACCTTAATAGATTTTTGGTCATGACACAACCTTCGCACTTGCGCTCCTGCAGGTGCGCCCAAACTCCCGCACCTGCGGCTTCCTCAGCTCCAGCCCGAATCCGCACCTACGCCCCATTGTCCGCATCTACGCCTTCGGAGGTGCGGAAATTGCATCGCACCTGCGCTCCCAGCCAAGCCAGCAAAATTGCACCTGCGGTGCCAAAGCTGCACCTGCGACCAAAGCCTCGCAGGTGCGGTCGCACTAGACACCAACAACTCCAACTCCTCTTCTAAAATCAAATTTGATTCGTTAACCACCCGGAATCCACCCGAGGCCCCCAGGACCCCGTCCAATCACACCAAGCTATTCCAAAACATAATGTGGACCTGGTCGAGGCCTCAAATCATATCAAATAACATCAAAACAATGGATCGCAACTCAATTCAATCTTTATGAACTTAGAATTTTCAAACTTCCACCTCCGATGCCAAAACCTATCAAATCACGTCCGATTGACCCCAAATTTTGAACACAAGTCACATTCGACATTACAGACCTACTCCAACTACCGGAATCGCATTCTGACCCCGATATCAAAATTTCCACTTCCGGTCGGATTTCTCAAAAACCTTCAAATTTCTATCTTTAGCCAAATGGCTTCAAAATAACCTACGGACATCCGAATTTACTTCCAATCACACTCCTAACTCCAGAATCACCATACGGAGCTATTCCCAGGCTCAGAATCCCAAACAGACATCAATAAAACTGAAATGCACTTCAAGCCAAACTTAAGAAATTTCTTCCAAATGCTGACTTCCACGTCGAAACGCTCCCGGGTTATCCAAATCCAGATCTGGACATATGCCCAAGTCCGAAATCATCATACGAACTTGCAGGAACTTTCAAATCGTGATTCGGAGGTCGTTTACTCAAAATTTCAATCTTACTCAATTTCTCCAAATTAAGGCTTCTGAAATGAGAATTTTCTTTCCAATTTGACTCCGAACTTCCCAAAATTCAACTCCAACCATGTCCACAAGTCATAATACATGAAATGGAGCTGCTCATGAATTCAAACCGCTGAACGACGTTCTAGAGCTCAAAATGACCGTTCGGATCGTTACAGATTCTTTCAAGGATGGCCGAGACATTTTAACTATTCAAGCTTTAACAGTGGCATCTGAGAGCGCTTTCAGTCAAGCAAGACTTCAACTCAGTGATTATAGAGCGTCTATGAGGGAGAGCTTGTAAAAGTGAGTACTTTTCAGAGATTAGATCAGTTCGGAAAGAAGAAATTTTGGACTTGTTGAATCACAACCAGAAGTAGACGAAGCTTACAAAGAAATGCTAGTTGAACTTGCGTAAGATGCTGCTTCGCCTGGAAGCGGTGATGACCAAGATTCTTTTCCGCCACCACCAACGAAAATTCCTCCGGACCTTGAAGGATTTATGAAATTTGTAAGAGTTACCATGTAAATTAATATGTATCTTGTATTTTGGCACATCTTGATTAGTTTCTTTTTCTTCTCAATGGTGGTATTAGCCCCTTGTTATGCTCATTCCATAGGGGGCACTATAAGAAACTGGACTTATTGTGGTGACATATTATGGCGACCATTTAGTTGCAACAAAAATTTGAGTTTTAGCGGCGACTTTAAATGGTGCTACAAAATAAAAATATTTAGTAGCGCCTTTATTTGGCCTCCTCTGATATTTGCAACTAAAAGCTGAAATATTTTATTCCCGCGAGAATAAAATTTTGGCTTCATAGATTTTTTGGCGACTTTAAAAATGTTACCGCTTATTGTATTTTGGAGCGATAGGGTCGCCTCTATACGTAGTTATTATTTAAAATAAAAAATTAGAGGTAACAAAAAGATCTGAGCCTAATTAAACAAAATCCCTCATACACTCTCTATATCCAATCTGCTCAAAATCGTTTCCTCTTTGCTCTAAATATGTCACCGGCAAGTTGAACATTCCGATCTCCCTCCACTCAATATTGCCGGCGGGTGAAAATTTTTGCTCAAATTCCTATCCCTCTCTGTCAAAATCGCTAAAATCTGAAAATGTAAATCTCAAAATCCCTAAAATCATGAAATCCCTGCTGCTCCATTTCTCAACTCCCAATTAAAGGAAGAACTATGTTTGCTGCTCCATTACTGACCCAAAAGGTCAAATCATGTATGTGTTCCAATCCCTAATACTTTCATTTTTCGTTTTGATTTTACGAAAGTTTGTTGGGTTTTCTTTGAATTTTCCAAATACAACAAGATGGAGGGAAATTTTACATTTGGGGTTCTTTATAAAGGTTCCCGAAAGCAAAATTTTTAACATGCAACTAGCAATAATTATTATCTTAATGTTTTTACATTTGTATTCTCATATTTCATCTCAAATTTCTTTGACCCATTTGAATATTTACAGGAATTCGTACAGATTGTGTCATCTAAGTGTTGTTATTTGCTGATTCTATGTCTTGACCGAACTCTCAGCGGGTAAGTGAAAGTTTCTTCTTGAAAGACCAATTAGGTAGTTTGGAGAGTTTTATAAAAATGGTTATGCTATTCCATTACGAGCGAAGCTACTCAAGATAGAAAAGGACAATACAGATCCTAATTACTAATTTGCAAAAGAAAATTACAATTCACAATCACTAATTGGCTGGAGATGAGGGATAAAAGATTACAGAAATAATTATATTTTTTTATTAGTTAGAACGTAAACAATTTGAAGTTGATGATTTTTTAAGGAACAATTTGAGATGACAAATTCTAAGTTGAGTTACCAAAAGTGCTGATATTTCATCTCATTTATTTATTTCTTTTTGAGATAGGGGTACGAGGATTACATCAGTTTCCTGTGTTCTTTAACAAATATTGATACTGCAATAGTCAATAGTGCAACATGAGGATTTTGTGGTGAGTTATTTGACAAATCATCGGACCTAAATTTGCCTTCGATTACAATAACATCCCTTAATGTTGTTCTTGCGATTGTATGTTTGGTATTTCATTCTGCCTCTGTTCTTATGTGGTTATATTTTTTTCCCCAACCGAATGCATCCATTTCATTCTTCTCTGTTCTTGTTTGTTCAAGCCAAGCTTAAATGACACTAAGAGTTTAAAGTTGCTAACTTTCTGTATGTTGAGGTTTATTTGCATAGATAAATAGCATAAGAAAAATCATGTGCGAGTTCCGGTACTTGAGTCACTGGAATTCAGCTCTTTGCTTACATAGATAATCTAACACAAAATAATGTACTTAAATTATAAATCTGAATAAGACTAAGATTAAAGTTTTGAATGTCTGCTACTTTTGCTCTACCGGTTCAGTTGTTTGTCTGATTTGGATGAACTATTTTTTCAAAAATGAAAGTAAGTTACATCTTATATTAGTTTCAATGGTAAGTAATTGTCCTAAAATAAATTCTTTGATAAGAAAAAAGCACAAGGAAACAAACATTCCAAGTAAAATGGTAACAAAAAAATATGGAAAGAAGCAATACTTTTGTAGCACATGAAATCACATAGATTGAATTAGTAACCATAAAATAAGGAAAAGTACCTGTGACATTTAAGGCGTAACCAATGGTAAGGCCCTTAAATTGCTACAATAATTCTCATTTTATTTGATTTGTTCATCTATCTCTGATATATGTTAGTTATTATATATATTTTGATTATTATAATCCTTCCACTTTTAATTAGTAAACTAATTTATTTATTTTTTATAATAAATATATATATGATGGATAAAAGTTGGTTGAATATTAGGAATAGAGTCGACCAAAGGTATAGAGATGGAGTAGACAACTTTCTTAATTAGGCATTCAGTCAACCAACGGTGAACACTATGATTCGGTGTCCTTGTAAAGGATGTATGAATACCGTGTTCAAGATAAGGGTTTATGTAAGAGGTTATTTATTGAGGAAAGGTTTCTGCGATTCTTATAAAGTGCGGGACTTGCATGGAGAAGTGTTAGTTAGAGTTGAAACTTCTGATACTGCAATTAGTGATGAAGCGGAAGATGATAGAATTGAAGAGGATAATATTATTGAAATGATTCATGATGCTTGTGGATATACAAATGTGGAGGGTAATAATAATAATAATAATTTAGAGAACAATGAAGATCCAAATGTACATGCAACAAAGTTCTACAAATTGCTAGAAGATGCTGAGACAGAACTTTATCCTGGTTGTAAAAAAGTCTCGAAGTTGTCTTTTGTTGTTAAACTACTTCACTTGAAGTGTCTTAAATATTGGAGAAATAAATCGATGGATGCATTATTGAGATTCCTTAAAGAATTTCTTCCTGAGGGATCATTTGTGCCAAATTATTTCTATGAAGTAAAGAAAGTTCTTGGTGACCTCGGCTTGGGTTACACCAAAATAGATGCATGTCGGAATGATTGCATTTTATATTGGCGTGATTATGCCGATGCACAAGCATGTACTAAGTGTGGTAAGTCTAGATGGAAGTCTGAAGAACACAGAGGCATGAAAGTAGCTCATAAAATCTTGCGGCATTTTCCAATCAAACCAAGGCTTCAAAGATTGTACATGGCAAGAGAAACAGCTAAAAAGATGAGGTGGCACAAGGAGGGAAATATTGATGATGGTGTCTTGCGACATCCGTCTGACTCAATAGCATGGAATCCTTTGATGCACAACATCTCACCTTTTCAAGTGAGTTAAGGAATGTTTGATTAGGTTTGGCGAGTGACGGGTTCCAACCTTATGGGAACATGAGTTCTAATCATAGCATTTGGCTAGTTGTACTAGCTACGTATAACTTGCCACCATGGGATTGCATGAAAAATTCATATTTCATGATGACACTTCTTATCCCAGGCCCTAAGTGTCCAGGCAATGATATCGATGTGTATTTACAACCAATGATTGAAGAGTTGAAAGAATTATGGGACGGGGTGGAGACTTATGATGCACACTCAAAATCTAATTTTCTGATGCATGTGGCTATCATGTGGACGATCAATGACTTTCCTGCATATGGAAATCTTTCAGGATGGTCAACCAAAGTCAAGCTTGCATGCCCTTGTTGCCATAAATATACACAATCGACTTCCTTACGTAGTAAGTTGTGTTATATGGGTCATCGTCGATTCCTTCCCATGGAACATCCATGGTGGAGAAAGGACGTTATTTGATGGGAAAGTTGAGATGGGAGTTGCACCTAACCCTTTAACAGGTGGTGAAGCACTTGTGCAATTACAAGCTTTGGGTAATGTGACTTTTGGTAAAGGAAAAAAGAGAAAGCGTGATGTTCATAATAATGCTTATAATTGGAAGAAGAAAAGTATCTTTTTTCAATTTTCTTATTGGATGAGTCTTATGTTACGACATAACCTTGATGTGATGCACATCGAAAGAAATGTGTCCCATAATATTATATCAACTGTCATGAATATGGTTGGCAAGACAAAAGACACACTAAAAAGCAGATATGGCTTGATGGATCTTGGAATCAGACGGAAGTTGCATCCTATTGAGGATGGGAATAATATTTTGTTACCGGCAACATGCTATGCGTTGTCCGCGGAAGCGAAGCTGAAGCTGTGCAGTTTCTTAGCTAATTTGAAGGTTCCTGATGCATTTTCCTCAAATATTTCAAGGTGTGTCAACGTACAGGAGAAAAAGATACATGGATTGAAATGTCACGATCATCATGTATTGTTGCAATACATTTTTCCAGTAGCTATACGTGGTTTGCTACACAAGGAAGTGTGTGATCCAATTATAGCCTTAGGAAAGTTTTTCAAGAATATACTCTAAGTGCTTGACGATTGAAGATCTTGATATCCTAGAGGCAGAAATTCCTGTTATTTTGACCAAACTTCAACTTGTTTTCCCTCCAGCTTTCTTTGATGTCATGGTTCATTTTCCAATTCACTTGCCAAGTGAGGCAAATCTTGGTGGGCCAGCTCAATATCGGAATATGTATCCTAGTGAGAAGTAATTTATTGTTTAATAATTCCGATGCTATAGTTTTAGAATGACACACATTATATTTATAAGTCATTTTATATAGGTTTCTGCGGACACTTAAGTCATATGTTCGCAACAAACATCGTCCAGAAGGTTCAATTGCAGAAGGTTATTTGGCAGAGGAAAGCCTCACATTTTTCTCACGATACTTGAAGAATATCTCAACGAAGTTCAATAAACCAACTAGGAATGATGATGGATCTGTGTCAAATGATTAGATGTCTATCTTTAAAAAAAGTGGGCAAACAAAAGGTGCCTCAGAAGGCATCAGGCTATCTCATGGTGAGTTTAAATAAGCATGTATGTATGTGCTTCAAAATTGTGAAGAGGTTTCACATTTCATGAAGTAAGTCTCTTACTAATTCCAAGATAGTTTCACATTGAGATAATTTGAATTTGATTTATCTTATTTAAATGTAGGGAATATACAAGAGAGATCGAAAGCCAAAGTTCAATGAGAGATCATAAAAATGGGTTTCTTGATTGGTTTCGCGCACGTGTAGGTGTTTACTCAAATAATAATATTGATATTAGTTTATTCATCCCATCATGTTATTGTTCATAACCGTGGTGTTCGTCTTTGTAGATATTTGTACTATCTGCACAAGGACGCGCAAATGATGAGCTCATAAGATTAGCCGTCAGTCCTACACCATTAGTACATCGATATTCAACATTTATGGTGAATGGATTTAGATTCCATACAAAAGAGCTTGCATTGAGAAGAAAAAGACAGAATAGAGGTGTTCTTGTGAGTGGAGATGATTCGGACTCTAATAAGGAGTATTATGATATATTAGAGGACATTTATGAGTTATCTTATCTGGGAAACAGAAAAGTTTACTTATTCAAGTGTCATTGGTGGGATGTGGCTCGCTTAGGAAGAGGATGTAAGATTGACAAATATGGCTTCACAAGTGTGAATACTCGGTGTGCCTTGAATACAAATGATCCATTTGTGTTGGCATCTCAGTCAGAACAAGTCTTTTACTTGGACAACATGGTCGATAATGATTGGATTGTTGTTGTGAAGACAAATCCTCGCGACCTTTTCAAAATGCCTGATAATGATGATAATTGTGTAGAAATTGAAGATGAAGAATTACTGAATGAAGAAGTTTATCAGCAAGAGGAAGCTGAATTTAATACTTCGTGCACCAATGACCAAGAAAATATTGTTGAGGTGTCTCTACATAGGGATAATATTGAACCACAAAGTATTAACTACGATCATGCAAGTAAGAAAGCTCAAAATAATGTGCATAATGAGGAAGATGATTTCATTAATGACAATCATATAGAAATATCAGAGAGTGAAGATAGCGAAGAAAAGTTATTTGATGATGATGATGGAGAGGACACTGATGATGATGATGGGGAGGACACTGATACATCCTCTTGAAGACAACGAAGCAAAAGACTGATGATATAGATGTTACATCTTGTTTTGAAAATTCTCTTTATTTTTGTCCATAACTTTATACTACCCCATGTATTTGTTTGGAACTGTCAATGAACTAAAGATTATTGAAGATCTCATTAATAACTTGGTTGGAGTGGTGTACAAGCATTTAGCTGCCACTGTCTACCTATACTTGTGATGTGTATAACTATACTTGTCTGTCACATGTTGGATTGAGTTCATTTTAGTGTTTGCTTGCGTTATTTTAAGTGGAATGCAGGTTTCTGTTGAACAGCTTTGTTAAAAAAAGCAGGATATTTATTTGATCTGTCTTTGTCCTTTCTGGATTACAAATTTATGAGATATGTGTGGCTGCTTCTACGGTAAACATCAATGGTTCTTTTACTTCTCAATTCCTAACAGTTTGGTCTCTTGATTTTTGTGGCCACTACTGTGTAATGTCATCAAATGAGAATTTGAGCTGAAAAACCACGAGGAATTGTTGCTTTGTTATGTTTGAGGTTTGATTTCGCTTTTCAAAAGTCTCCAGGAGCCGTTCATCCAGAGGTAATACCGCTTTCTGGTGGACAAAAGTTCTGATTTATTTGGTTCCTGTTCTGGCTTTGATATGGATTTTGAATTGGTTTTGGTTTTGGTTTTGGTTTTTGCTTTTATTTTGTTGTTGGCCTGATTTTGGTTTTGGTTTTTGTTCTGACATTTGAAATTTTCTGAAATTTTTATTCTGTTCTGGATGTTACATTTTCTGGAATTTTTATTCTGTTCTGGAATATCAAGAAAGAAGCAATTGTTATTGAGTTTTGATAAACATCAGCTACCTCTCATATGATCTTCATAATTTTGAACTCTAAACTAAGGAGGCTCCTTCGTTTTTCTTAAGCATGCAACTGTGAGATAAAAGCTGTAAATTAGAAAGAATACAAAAGAGAAGTCAGATTTTCAGCAATAAATAAAATACCTACCAAATCTATTAAACTTAGAACATGCATTCATATGCTCATTTAAAGATTCTTCTAATCTTTTGCCTCAATTCTTCTCCATCTCTTCCTTCACTACTTCAGAACACAAACCACAAATCAATTTCCCTAAAAATTTCTCTCTAACTCTCTTAATATAGTTAGGTGTGCATTCTTCAGACATGACACAACACTCACAGTTAGCATCTTCAACTTATGAAATACATTTCTGTGAGAAAAGAAATTAGCACTGTTCTGCAGCAGCTAGCTTCTGCTGGGAGTCCACTTCTTTGTTACATTTTTTTGTCTTTGTTCTTGTTGTGGTAGCTTTTTTTTATGTGGACAAATGGATGACATGTTGACATGCATTATACAAAGCTTTTGTGGTGTGTTCCATTTTTTGGAGACTATGTGATTCATTTTCAGTCTATATTTTCTCATGCAACATACTGGACCTATTCTGGGATTTCATCTTATCTCGAAGACAAACGAACTGTCACAATTAGATTTGGACCAATTCATTCTCTTTGTCTCAAACTTTCACAACATACTTATTCAACGTTGACACATTTGAAGCTCTCGAGGTGTATATTTAAGGCGCCTGATGGTAACCAATTCCCCAATCTTGTATTTCTAGAGTTAAAATCTTCTGAACATGCTGTAGTGGCCAGTCGTAGAGGATCATAATCTCTTATTCTGCCATTGCTTAAGATTTTGAAGTTACGACATTGCATTGGTGTGTATCGTGTTAATATATGTCATCATTAGTGTCTATGCAATGACATTTTAATGTTTTTAGCACGAACCCAATCTTTACAATTATTAAGCACCTTTCCTTGAATGGAAAAGTGCTGGAGCAGCAAGCTTCTAATTCATTGGAAACTGTTCCTTACTAGGAACAGTGCTGGAACAGTGCTGAAACAGTGCTGGAGCAACACGTATTGAATAATCCAACTGTTCTGCACTTCTCAGTATTGAATACATAAATATGTTTTGTTGCAGAAAATGAAAGGAATTGGATAAGGAAAACTTGGTAGAGGCGGGACAAGCTGTGGTCGTGAATGTTTTCAAGGACGTGGCAATGTTGGGCCGACGTCTCAGCCACACATGCAGACCCGACGAGTATCTGATGCATCTGTAGAGATAAGACAACCAAATAACCCAAGTCAAGGACCTTTACAGACCAGACGAGTATCTGATGGATCTGTAGAGATAAGATAACCAAGTAGCCCGAGTCAAGGACCGTTACAGACCGGACGAGTATCTGATGCATATGTAGAGATAAGACAATCAAGTAACCCGAGTCAAGGACCTTTACAGACCCGACGAGTATCTACTAACTCTCTTCAACTACCTTCTTTAGAAACACAATCATCACGAAATATTGCAGAAGCCGTGCATTGCTCTCCGGAGGCTGAAAATTGTGCAAGTTAGTTTCTATTTTTTGTTGTTTTGTGAAAATTGTTATTACTGATTGAGTTGATCTAGGAATGAACAATAATGTCCTTTTACTTGAAGTTTCGTCCAGCAATAAAAAAAGAGGAAGAGGAAAATACAAATCTAAAAGTTTAGAAGTAAAAACTAAGTATGGTGGCAAAATCAAAATTATGATATGACATCGATAGAGCAGTAGGTTCTGGGGCTAGAGATATTTTTAATTACTGTGGTTTGATCATGAGGAGCACTATCTCATTCCAAGATGGAAATTGGCAGAAAATAGTTCTGAAATACGGAGAAGTAATGTGGTTAAAGGTCAAGGTAATAAACTTCTTTCAATATTGTATTGACTTTAAGTTGCAAGGTTTATTTATGTGGTTAGGAAATTGAATATAATGTTACATTTATTGTCAGGATACATTGGATGTTTGCAGCGGGTTGCCAGAGCATAGGTTTTAGGCCTTTGTAATTAGCACTATGCAGAGGCTTTTTAGAGCATGGAAAGCTCGACTCAGCATGTTGTACTCTAAGTACAATACCAATGAAGAAAGATTGTCTCATCGACCTGAAGATGTTGAGCTTGAGGACTGGAAATACCTTATACAATATTTTGGAAGTCCGGAATTTAAGGTATTAACTTAATACCTGAAGATTGCCTCTTTGAATGGTGATTTATTATCTGTTTACTTATAGGTTGTAAGTGAGAGAAACAAAATAAATAGAGAAGCAAATAACTAAGCATTCTTGTGGTACAAGGTCTTTTGCAGAAGTAGAGGAATCTACAGTAAAAATATATTTAGTCCCCTACTATCACATATGCTTCTTTATTATTTACATATTTATATATTTGCTTGTATATTTTTTTTTTCCGGAACTATAATGCAGAGAAATCCTATTACCGGACAATTAGACACACCAGATAAAGTTTGGGAGATCCAACATATACGCAAGGATGATAGAGGCGAATTGGTGTGGTTGGATTCACAGTCCCAACAAATTCATGTAATTATCTAAAAACACTTATAAAGTTCTCTGTTTCTCTAGGTTTCATTTAATATGTTTTATTGTGTTTTGATTTAAATGATTATGCATAAATGCAGGGTCAACTACATGAAGTTGTCGCTCATCAACAATCTGAGGAGATCGAGCATCCCATGACTAGAGATGAGATTATATCCTCCGTTCTTGGTGAGAGAACAAGCTATGTTCGTGGAAAAGGATACATAAAGAAGCCTCCTAAAAAGAGTAACATTCAGCATGCAAACATAGAGGCCAGCATGTCTTCTTCTATTGATATTATGCGTCAATAGATGCAAGCCGAGATGGATAAGAAGTTGCAAGAAGAACGTGAACAAATGGTTGCTGAGTTGCGAAGAAATATGAAAATTGAGTTGAAAAGGAAGCTGGCAGAGGAGCGTCAACATGCAAAGGCAGAAGTAGACAAGAGGATCTCTCTAGAAGTGGACAAGAAGATGCAGGAACAATTTGCTAGTTTCTTGACCAGACTGCAACAACAACAGGTACTTTCTTCGCTCCTTCTTAAGAATTCTTCTTCCTTCTCGGCATTTCTTC
The DNA here is from genome assembly GCA_005239505.1 of Nicotiana paniculata. Classification (NCBI taxonomy): domain Eukaryota; kingdom Viridiplantae; phylum Streptophyta; class Magnoliopsida; order Solanales; family Solanaceae; genus Nicotiana; species Nicotiana paniculata. The sequence goes on along the minus strand of ML326487.1, from coordinate 39,913 downwards.
TTCCTTCCTTCTGTAGTGACTTCATGTTTAGGGATTTACTAATGTGTTGGTATCTCTGATTTTAGTAACAACTGCCTTGTTTTTCTTTATTAGTGTTGGTTCCTAGAACCAATTTTTAAAGGTGAAAGTTATAAGAAGCAGAAGGGCAACATAATAAATGATCTCATGGTAAAATTTAAACCCCTTCATTTGTAATTTTCTATTTTACTTTCGTGATGTACAAGTAACTTTCTATAACAAAGTAAATTCCATTGATAGTTCAAAATTTTTATTACAATGTCAGTAGATATAAATTAAATTAAAAAAAATTGTAGACATAAAATATGGGAATGCACGCGTGTGGTATCTGAATGTATTCAGGTTTCTTTGATTTCATACATGCATGTTAAAAAGTTGTGTCTATTTACTTCTTTTCCAAAGTCACTGTCAAAACTTAACATGCCAATTGATTTTATTCCCCATCTTTCATATGTGTGTGTATATAATAAGATATTTTAATGGGATATTGTAGCTTAGGATACTTATAACTCTGAATTTGATAATGATTATAAGCTGCCAGAAATTCGAGTTATAGCTCCTAGATTCTCGATTTTCTTTAAATTGATTGTCACAAGCAACTTCTGGCTTTCCTTTGACATAGATTGAAAATTCTTAGAGTTTTTATAGTAATTGGATATCACAAATCTCATTATGTTCCTTATATATATTACTTTTGTCGGATAAGGCACTTAAACAATGGTATTGTTCAAGGATGGTGTCGAGCAAGGAGCAGTTACTAGGCACTTAATATTTTGTCTTTTTAGGATATGTATATGTGTAGAATTACAATGCACAATGAAGTGTCGGGTAGTATATATGTAATTGAATTTCAGTAATGATAATATTTACAATATTCAGCTTGAGAAATTCTTTTGGTGTTTGTCAAACATTATTGATTGCATATTGATAGTCAATTGATATGGATATCCCTATATAATTTTGATCGTTATAATTGATGAGAAAATAAGTTTTAGTGGCGATATAGTTTTGTCAAAAAAGTTAGTAATTGTTGCGATATAAAAGTTTCCACTGTAGATTTATTTCTTTTGCAGCGACTTTAGTTGCTACCGAAAATATTGTAGCTTTCATGGTTAAATATTGTGTGGCGACTTTAGTCGCTACTAAAAGACATTTATAGTGGAGATATAATCTTTGCCACTAAACATTAATAATTTTTGTGGCGATGTTAGTTGCTGCTACAGGTGACTATATAGTGGCGACATAATCTTGCCACTGAACGTTAATATTTTTTGTGGCCATGTTAGTCGCTGCCAAAGTTGTATATATAGAAGCGACTCATCAAATATTTGCTTGTTTGGAATAATTTTTTGTAGCAGGTTTTTTCAACCTTTTGTGGAAATTATGTCGCCACAAAATATGATCTTTTAGCGGCGACTTATAATGTCTCTGCGAATAACCTTCAGTTACGGTTTGGGGTGTGGCAATACAACAGTCGCGACTGATGACTTTTAGCAGCGACTAGAAGGGATTTTGTAGCTACTTTAGTCGCCACAATAAGTCCAGTTTCTTGTAGTAGGGGAGGAAGACTGAAAAAGATATTGTCATATTTTTTAATGCTATAATAAAATTATAACGCATTGCTTTGAATATCTCTTTATAATATTTTTATCTTTAAATTTGAATTAAAAAATTTAGGTCACAATTCTATAACATAATTTACAAGGAATTATCTTAGATATTTTAATTACCATCTTTTTTTCTCTAACCTCTATAAAATTAAAAAAAAAAAAAAAGTATCAATTGGGCCCACTTAGGCCTACTTGGGCCAATATAGGCCCGCGACCGGCTCACTTAGCCCGGGATCATTAGTTCGTGGTCCCGATCCCGGGCCGGCTCCTACAAAAAAGCCCGCGAAGCTCGGGATCACTTAGGACCGGTCCATGAAACCAGAGCCCCCTTAGGACCGTACCACAAAGCCCGTTTAGGATCGGACCCGGCCCACTTGCCAGCGTTAGTTAGGGGGCGGATCTTAATTGAATTGTTGATGAGATTGATGAAATTCTAGAGCAACTTCAAAAGCTTGAAAATGCAATTGTCAAATGCTAAAATATATGATCCCAATCAATTTTCATTTCCAAAACTTGTTATAAGGTATATACATCCAACTCGCACATATACTACTGGGAAATCTCAAGCAGCTTTGAGAGGACTCTTAATTCTCTATATCACAACTTGCATGTCAACATTATGTTGAAAAGTTCTAAATTTCTCAAAATTACAACTTGCAAGTCAACATAAGAACAAATAACAGTTATGATGTAGAACAGTGGAGGCCAAAATGGGGCTAAAAGTAAACTTCTCAATCAATTTTCAAGACCTAAAAAACTTGGTGAAGTAATGGACCAAAATAAATAGTAATAAACCACCCTGAGGACTCCGACCTGACATTTGATGTAGGGGAAAAGGTGGAGCCCAAAGCACCATTGGCAAAATGAGGACATATATATAAATGAATCAGTATATAGTACTCTCCCTCCGGTCCACTTAAATTGAATTTGACCATTTTCACACACATTAAGAAATTTATCTTTTAGCATTAATTAATAAAAAAAATTATCCATATTAACCTTAGTTTGTTCAGTGAAAGTATAAAAGATACATTTATTCCAAGGACAACATTAGGAAAAAAAAGTTAATTTTTTCTTGATATTCGATATCAAATCTTCTGGACCACAAAAAAAAAAGATCAAAAAATCAATTAAAATAGACCGAAAAAAATATTGTAGAGAGCAAAGAGGGACCAAAAGCCAGCAAAAGTGCATCAAATGTCAAGCCAACATGGCAACCTTTTTAGGGTAAACAAGAACATTTAAAACCACTAGTAAAGCCAGCTCTGAATCAAATACAAAAACACGTCTACACAGCAATAACAAATACTAATGCATGCTAGGACCATTTCAACTTGCAATTCCATTCCCAATTATCATTACCACGTCTCTATCCTTCCTATTTGTCGACTATGTCATCGCACTCGTGTTATTAATTAGGAAGATAAAAAAAAAAAAAAAAAAGGTTTATTTCTTCGAAAAGGTCCAAAATTTTGCTATAACATCCGAAATTGCTCAATTCTATATTCCATATTTATTCATTGAGTCTTGGTCACCTTTATCGTTAGCAAATTGTCTTGTATTACCCTTTCCATAGCAGAGTTCCAACGTGAAATGGGTGGAAGCTATGTGTCAAAATACTTTGAGAAAAAAAAGATGCATAAAGCGTATGCATCTTTAGTGCACAAATATAACTACGGCCTCATGCCCAAGTATACGTATACATAATTGCGGCCCCAAGTCTAAAGATGCATAAAAAAATAAACTGCGGCCTCAGGCCCAAAGATGCATAAAGTATTAACTGTGGCCTCATGTCCAAATATAGGGGTTCAATATTCGGGGATTTAAAATCAGAAACTGAGAATCATACTACAATACATGATACTGAAATACTGAATCATATAGGGTTACATGATACTCGAATGCTGAATAGAACTAGACCGAGACATGTATTCATGAACTGATTATGAAAACTGAAACTTAAACTGTTTATGACATGCTGAGTAATCTAGACTGAGACTCATGGGCATCAAATCCAAGTCTATATTGATTATGCACTGATTTCACAATGTTAAGAATGAAAGTCATGAACGAGTTACGAAGCTAGAGAATATGAGTTGTGTAAGTATTCAAGGAACTAGACTTAACTATATTTCTGAGGCAATTAGTAACGTGGTAAAAGAAATATAGTGTAGGGAGAATCATTAACATTCTCCAACATAGAGAATTAGCCTCACATACCTTAACTTCCTGCTCTTGAGCGTAATACAACGTTTTTCAACCCTTTCAACTTTAATCTATAGCAATACAAGTGAAAGGGATTCTGTATAGCTATGATACTCATGTTTTGGTCACTTAAGCATTTTATCAAATACTTGGTGAGAATAAAGCTTCATAGTCCTTATTAATGGTATTTCTACACCCAATAACCCATTCTCTTTCTCCTAGATAAATTCTAAAGTCTCAAATGGTTATAATCAACATCATTCTTCATCACCCTAAGGTAAACAACACTCTTAGTAAATAATCAACAATCAACAATTCAAACCTATAATTGTTCATGTTTTTCTATCAAACCAATCAAATCATATCTCATGAACTAGAGTCTATAATCATTAATCCAATGTTAGACTCAATTAGAGGGTGAAGACATTACCTTATTGAAGTTCAATCCCCTTGAATTCGAGTTCCAAGGTTCCTTCTCTCAACAATGATGTCCCAATCGAATATCTAATGATATGGAGGGTTTACCCATGTTAATAAGATGTTAAAAAATTGAAATTAACTTATAATCACCATTAGAACTTACCTTTGATGGTGGAGGGACCTTTAAAGAGTTAGGTTTTGGAGAGCTCCATTCCTAGAGCAAGTTTTTGTGTTTTGGGGGTGTGAGGGACGAAGTAGAACTTTAAAATGACCCCCCAAGTGTGTCCACAGCACACCTGAAGGCTTGACCGCGCACTTGACCACGCAAAATGGCAGTATCACTGCCACAAGTGCGCAGTCGCGCACCTGACCCTCTGGGGGCGCATATTGCGCAGTGCTTTATAAAATGAACATAACTTTTTTGCACAAAGATCCTTTTAGGGTCCAAAATATATCGTTGGAAATCTATTTCAAAGGCATACAACTTTACTGTTTTGACTTTTCCCAAATTCTTTACACAATTTTAATAAATCCTGATGGAAAACGTACCTTCTGTAAACTTAGTCGATTTATTCGAATCTTATGCACCTCTCTCTCCATCTTGATTCTCAACTATTTTCATCCATACCCATCCTGCTAGGACTTATGTCTATAATGTCAATTTAATACCTATTTAACATATCTAAACCTAGCCCGAATGTATGGGGTGTTGCATGTTCCCTCGTCCGATGTCGAGCCTAGGATCTGATACAAACTGTTACATGGCGCCTTCCCGAGATTCCTTGGAAGGGCGACGTAAGGCTAAAAAACTGAAGTCAGTGCAATTACTGTCCGCCAACTGAGTTCCCCTTCATACGCTAGATGAGATTGTTAGTGTCGTACGAGAAAATCAATGTCAAAAGCAACTACGGGAACAAAAATGAGAATTGAGAATGAAAGAAAGCTTGATTGCATTAATGAAATGTGTTATAGAAAAGCAACATGGTGTCGACGGGGAGAGACACCGGTATAGAGAATTATTTTCTAGCTAGAAAGTTTGATTTTCCGATCCTCCCTAATTGTGCTTAAAATAAATAAACCTAAGTTACAAGACTTGACCTAACTAAGCTAGATACACACAATGGAAGTACATGGAATAAAACTACAATATATTTACAATGAAAAAGACTTAGTTTTCTACAAGGTAGAAACATGGCCGTTGTCAGTAACCTTGTCTTTGGCATCATGATCTGCGCACGTGGCGTAGTCTGTACGTGGGGCGCTGCTGGCATCTGCCTGCGGCTGGGCACTGACGAGGGATATCAGTGGAGCGACAGCGGCACATGCGCGCTTGTCACTTGGCGCAGCCAAGAACACGGAGTTGTTTGTGATGCTAGGCATTGGGAGGCTGACACCAAGGGGCGTGTCCAAGGAGTTATGGGGCATGGATGGAAAGCCGCCCATGACATTTTCCCCTACCTAAGTTGGCGACATCCTTGGCGCCTTACTTGCAAGATAATCATCAATCAGGATCTTGTAGGTTTTGAGGTTTGTTCCCCTCTCCCAAGTATTCTCCTATGAATCACAACCCTGCCATTTCACCAAGAACTCTTGATGATACTTCCTTGAGGCGTGAATCGCCCGATCATCAAAAATAACTTCAACACATCTTTTCCCAGTTGAATTGGGGGCCCGAATACTGGGTATTGTGATTTTGCTCCGTGAAGGATCCTCTGTGTCTTTCTGAAAAGGTTTTAAAAGGATGACTTGGAAGACGGGATGGATTTTCCACCAAGCTGGGGTATCCACCCGGTATGCAATTTTCCGAATGCGCCTTTCGATGCACAAGGGTCCAATGTATTTTTTCAATAGGCGAGGATCATGGTCCCTTGCAAATAAGTACTGATATGGGATTTTGACCATCACTTTGTCTCCTACTTGGTATTCAACAAGCGAAGATTTTTATCAGCATGCCTCTTCATCCGCTTTTGGGATTTGACAGGATAGCTCTGCACTATCTCCAAATTTTGCTTCCATTCTTTTGAAAAGCTAGCAGCTCGAGGAGATTTTGACATGTTTGGTACATTCAAGGTGTGTGGAAGTAGCGGTTTCTTTCCGGTAACAATTTCAAAAGCACTTTTGTTTGTACTAGAGCTCTTTTGTGAATTGAAAAACAATTAGCAGCATCCAGAAGCTTCACCCAATTCTTCTGCGATCCAGTTTCAAAGTGAAAGAGATATTCCTCCAACATACCATTGAACCGCTCCGTATGGCCATCAGATTGCAGATGAGAACTTGAGATGTGACTCAACGTTGACCCGAGGCACTTAAAAAGTTGGGTCCAAAAGTTGCTAGTGAAGAGTGAGTCGTGATCACTAACGATGTCTTTAGGCAGGCCCCAATATTTGGCAACATGAGAGAAGAAAAGTCGAGCTGTATCTTCTGCTGATATATATTATGGGGCTTCTATAAAGGTAGAATACTTGGAAAACCGATCCACCACAACCAAGATAGTTGTGCGATCTCTGACCTTGGGAAATCCGGTGATAAAATCCAGGGAAACGCTTTCCTAAGGTCTATTTGGTACATCTAGTGGTTCCAAGAGTCCCTCTTGTGTCAAGCGGTCTGACTTTCCCTTCTGGCATACTAGACAAGTCCTCACATACTGAGCAAGACAATAATATGCACGACGAAGTAATGCCATGGTGTGTTCTTCACGGGGATGGACATCCCACAAAGTATCGTGACATTCCGCTAGAAGAGTCCTTCGCAGATCTCCTCCTTTAGGAACATAAAGTCGGTTCCCTTTCACTTTCAGGAAACCATCTTTCATGTAGAACTGGAGAGTCTTGCTCTGTCCTACCAGATCAACCAAATACTGTGCAGCAGGATCGTTGATTAGTAGATCCTATATATGGTCTTTTATAGTGGTGGCTACTTAGCTCCCCCTTAGGGTGGAGAGAAGGCACACCGATGCTAGGTCAGCTCTCTTACTGAGCGCATCAGCAACATGATTAGTCTCCCCACTTCAGCCCTTTATGATTAGCTGCTTATTTCTCGTTGTTATTATTTTCTCCGTGTGCTATTAAAATGCACAGGTTGATTTGGTTATCGTATCCTAGCCTCGTCACTACTTCGCCGAGGTTAGGCTTGGCACTTACTTAGTACATGGGGTCGGTTGTACTGATGATACACTCTGCACTTTTGTGCAGATCCCGGTACATGACCTTACAGACCTTAGAGTGAGGAGGCTGCCTTCAGTCCTTTTGGAGATTCTGAGGTAGTCCTGCAGGCGTCCATAGGCCTTGACGTCCCCTCCTACTTTATTTCCATTCTGTTCTTCCTTATTCTAAGACGGATGTATTTATTCTGTTCAGACCTTTATATGTAGTATTCTTAGACAGTCTGTGAAATTGTGACACCAAATTCTGGGTTTGTATTATGATTTTCGTAATGGCTTTTAATTAAGTTGTTAGACTTTGTTTTCTCTTGCACTTTTATTTCCGTTGATTTGTACATCACCTGTTATCTGTTAAAAATAAATGAATAAGGTAAATAAACATTAATGTTGGCTTGCCTAGAGGGTTCAATGTTAGGCGCCAACACGGTCTCGACAGTAGGAAATTCGAGTCGTGACAAGTTGGTATCAGAGTACTAGGTTGCTTAGGTCTCACAATTCACGGACAAGCTTCGTAGAGTCTGAGGGATCGGTATGGAGACGTCTGTGCTTATCCCCCAGAGGCTACAGAGTTTAGGAATGACTTCAAATCTATTTTTCTCTATTGTGTGATTTGATTTCTCAAAACTAATTGAATTTCTACTCTATTCTCTCGTAGATGGCGAGAACACGTGCTTCTTCATCCACTGATCAGCAGCCCGAGTCTCCATTTGCAGCTCCTACGAGGGGCCGAGGTCGAGGACGAGGTCGAGGCCGTGCTAGAGGCCGAGGCAGGGGCATAGCTCAGCCCAGAGCAACAATCCCAGTGGCGGAGCCTCAGGTAGAGTTTGCTGATAAGGTTCTGCCCAGACAGTACCGATTTGACCAGCTCAGGTTCCCGAGGGGTTCATTGCCACCCTGGTACTCCAGGATGCTTTGGTCCGACTAGTGGGCCTCATGGAGAGTATCGCTCAGGCATGTTTACTTCCTTCAGCACCAGTCGTCTCTCAGGATGGGGGAAGAGCCCCGACGCCCGCTACTCGCAATCCGGAGCAGTTGTCTTCTTAGTTTCAGACTCCAGTAGCTCAGCCAGCTGGGGTTGTTCAGCCGGGTATTGTGGCTCAGACCGGTGATGGAGTAGCTATGTTTGATGATGCTTTGTGGAGGTTGGACCGGTTCACCAAGTTGCTTACTACTACTTATAGTGGTGCATCTTCAGAGGATCCCCAAGACTACTTGGATAGCTGCCATGAGGTTCTACGGAACATGGGGATAGTGGAGACCAATGGGGTCGACTTTGATACTTTTCATCTGTCAGGTCCTGCCAAGACTTAGTGGAGAAATTATTGTTTGGCCAGACCAGCTGAATTACCGCCTTTGACTTGGGCCCAGTTCACTCAGCTATTTTTCTTCCTATCACTTAGAGAGAGGATATATGGAGGCAGTTTGAGCGTCTCCAGCAGGTCTCTATGACCGTCACTCAGTATGAGACCAGATTTGTTACCTTGGCCCGGCATGCTATTATGATACTTCCCATCGAGCGAGAGAGTGCGAGGAGATTTATCGAGGGGCTAGCTCAGCCGATCAGATTGCAGATGGCCAAGGAGACATGGAGTGAGATTTCATTCCAGGATGCGGCTAATGTGGCTAGGCGAGTTGAGATGGTTCTGTTGTAGGGGGTGGTCATGGGTCTGACAAGAGACCCTGTCATTTTTGCAGGTTGAGTGGCGCCTCATCTGGAGGCAGGGATTCTTTGGGTAGGGGCCATACTCCTAGGCCGTTTCATTCGGAACTTCAGGTTTCTCGCAATGCTCCAGGTGGTTGTGGTTCTAATATGGAGTATTCTAATCAGTTTCCCTACAGTGCACCATCAACTCCTATCAGTACACCACCGATTCAGGGTTTTCAGGGTGGCTACCTAGGTCGTCAGGGTCAGTTTCAGGGTTAGAAGCCTCAACAACCGAGGGCTTGTTATACTTGTGGTGATCAGAGGCATATTGCTAGATTTTTCCCTCGAGCCTCGAGCAGTTCTCAGCACCAGGGTTCTCGTGATATGGTTCCAGCACTAGGTGTTCCACCGCCCGCTCAGCCAGCTAGAGGCGGGGGTCGAGGTGTTAGAGTTCGAGGTCAGGCCGTTTGAGGTGGAGGCCAGGCCGCTAGAGGTAGAGGTCAGCTAGTAGAAGGCCGTCCCAGGGATGCAGTTCAGACTGGTGGGGCCTAGTCCTGATGTTATGCTATTCTAGCCAGACTTGAGGCTGAGGCCTCCGATGCAGTTATCACAGGTATAGTTTCAGTTTGCAGTAGGGATGCTTCCTTTTTATTTGATCTAGGGTCCACATATTCCTATGTGTCATCTTATTTTGCTCCTTATTTGGTTATGCCTCGTGATTCTCTGAGTACCCCTGTATATGTGTCTACACCGGTAGGTGATTCTATTGTAGTAGATCGTGTCTACCGTTCATGTGTAGTGGTTATTTATGGTCTTGAGACAAGTGTAGATCATCTGCTCTTGGATATGGTAGATTTTGATGTTATTTTGGGGATGGATTGGCAGCCAACTTATCATGCCATACTGGACTTTCATGCCAAGACCGTGACATTAGCATTATCGGGGTTGCCTTGACTGGAGTGGAGGAGGACTCCTGGTCATTCTTCCAGCAGGGTTATCTCATATATGAAGGCTTGACGCATTGTTGAGAAGGGTTGTTTGGTCTATTTGCCTTATGTTCGTGATTCTAGTTCCGAGGTTCCTTCTATGGAGTCTGTGCCCATAGTCTGTGAGTTTCCAGAGGTGTTCCCTGCAGACCTGCCGGGTATGCCGCCTGACAGGGATATTAACTTTTGCATTGATTTGGCTCCAGGCACTCAACCCATTTCTCTTCCGCCATATCGTATGGCCTCGCCGGAGTTGAAGGATTTGAAAGAACAGTTGCAGGATTTTCTTGATAAAGCCTTCACTAATCCTAGTGTCTCGCATTGGGGTGCGCCGGTGTTGTTTGTTAAGAAGAAGGATGGGTCGATGAGGATGTGTATAGATTATCGGCAATTGAACAAGGTTACCATCAAGAACAAGTATCCATTACCGCGAATTGATGATTTGTTTGATCAGCTTCAAGGTTCCAAGGTATTTTCGACGATCGATTTGAGATTTGGCTACCATCAGTTGAGGATTAAGGCATCCGATGCCCCTAAGACAGCTTTTCGCACTCGGTATGGGCATTATGAGTTCTTAGTGATGTCATTCGGGTTGACAAATGCCCTAGCAGTTTTCATGGACTTGATGAACCGAGTGTTCAAGCCTTATCTGGATTCCTTCGTGATTGTCTTCATTGATGATATTCTAATTTATTCCCGCAGCCGGGAGGAGCATGAGTAGCACCTTCGAGTCGTTCTTCAGACTTTGAAGGACAGTCAGTTGTATGCTAAGTTTTCTAAGTGTGAATTCTGGTTGAGCTCAGTTGCATTCCTAGGTCACGTTGTATCAGCAGAGGGTATCCGGGTGGATCCCAAGAAGATTTCAGCAGTCAAGGATTGGTCTAGACCCACGTCAGCTATAGAGATTCAGAGTTTCTTGGGCTTAGCAGGTTACTGTCGTCGGTTTGTGGAAGGCTTTTCATCTATTGCATCCCCGATGACCAGGTTGACTCAGAAGGGTGCCCAGTTTAGGTGGTAAGATGAGTGTGAAGCGAGCTTTCAGAAGCTCAAGGAAGACTTGACCACGACACCGGTGTTGGTTTTTCCCAAAGGTCTCTCGGGTTGGACTTGGTGCAGTGTTGATGTAGGAAGGCAAGGTAATTGCATATGCTTCGCGTCAATTGAAGATCCACGAGAAGAATTATCCAGTTCATGATTTGGAGTTAGCAGCCATTGTTCACGCACTGAAGATTTGGAGGCATTATTTATATGGCGTGTCTTGTGAGGTGTTCACGGATCACAAGAGTTTGCAATATTTGTTCAAGCAGAAGGAGTTGAATTTGAGGCAGAGGAGATGGTTGGAGATGTTGAAAGACTATGATATCACCATCTTATATCATCCGGGTAAGGCCAATTGGTGGCCGCTGCTTCGAGTAGGAAGTCAGCCAGCATGGGTAGTCTTGCTTATATTCCGGTCGGAGAGAGACCGCTTGCTTGGGATGTTCAGGCTTTAGCCAATCAGTTCATGAGATTGGATGTTTCTGAGTCCGACCATGTTCTAGCTTATACATTTGCTCGTTCTTTATTATTTGATCGTATTTGAGACCGGCGGTATGATGATGTTGTGTTTCCTTAGGGATACCGTCCGGCACGGCGATGCCAAGTAGGTTACAGTCGGTGATGAAGGAGTTTTACGGATGCAGAGTCGTATTTGTGTACCCAATGTGGATGGACTTCGTGAGTTGATATTAGAGGAGGCCCATAGTTCCCGGTATTCTATCCATCTGGGCGCCGCAAAGATGTACCAGGATTTGCATCAGCATTATTGGTGGAGGAGGATGAAGAAGGATATTGTAGCATATGTCGCTCGGTGCTTGAATTGTCAGCAGGTAAAATACGAGCATCAGAGACCTGGCAGATTGATGCAGCAGATTGATATTCCTGCGTGGAAGTGGGAGCGTATCACCATGGATTTCGTTGTTGAACTCCCACGAACCTAGAGGAAGTTTGATGTAGTATGGGTCATTGTGGATAGGCTGACCAAGTCAGCGTATTTCATTCCTGTGGCAGTTTCATACTCTTCGGAGAGGTTGGCAGAGATCTACATTAGGGAGATTGTTCTTCTTCATGGTGTGCCCGTGTCTATTATTTTCGATCGAGGTACGCAGTTCACCTCAAATTTCTGTAGGGCAGTTCACCGTGAGTTGGGCACGAGGGTTGAGTTGAGCACAACATTTCATCCTCAGACGGACGATCAGTCCGAGCGTACTATTCAGATTTTGGAGGATATGCTACGAGCCTGTGTCATTGACTTTGGAGGCTCTTGGGATCAGTTCTTTCCATTAGCTGAGTTTTCCTACAACAAAAGCTATCAGTCGAGCATTCAGATGGCTCCTTATGAGGCATAATATGGTAGGCTGTGTCGGTCACCGGTTGGGTAGTTTGAGCCGGGAGAGGCTCGGTTGTTGGGTACAGAGTTAGTGCAGGATGCCTTGGATAAGGTTAAGATCATTCAGGATAGACTTCGTACAACTCATTCCAGGCGGAAGAGTTATGCCAACCGCAGAGTTCGTGATTTGCATTCATGGTTGGGGAGCAGGTATTGCTTCGGGTATCGCCCATGAAGTGCGTGATGAGATTTGGGAAGAAGGGCAAGCTAAGCCGTAGATTCATTGGTCCATTTGAGATTCTTGATCTTACAGACTTGCGTTGCCACCGAATTTATCAGCTGTGCATCTGGTGTTTCATGTGTCTATGCTTCAAAAGTATCACGGAAATCCAATTGGACAAGGATTTGACCTATGAGGAGGAGCCGGTAGCCATATTAGACCGGTAGGTTTGTCAATTGAGATCGAAGAGTTATCCTTCGGTTTGTGTCCATTGGAGCGGTCAGCCTGCCGAGGCAGCTACCTGGGAGTCCGAGTCCGATATACGAGGTCGATATCCCCATCTTTTCCCTGATTCAGGTACTTTTCTAATTTCGTTCGAGGACGAACGTTTTTCTAGAGGTGGAGAATGTGATGACCCAAAAATTTCATCTTTAATAATGTGAATGCCGTTCTTTTTTCTAGTAACATATCACTTATGAAGTCATTGTTAGTATTATTTTCATGTGGTGTTACGTTTATTGGATTGTGTATGTGTTGTTAGGATTGGTTTATGGTATTCTTCTAATAGGTGGATAGCCCTAGTTACAAAGGAAACTCTGGCGAAATTTTCGGAAAATTTGGGAGTTAGTCAAAATTTGGGAGTTAGAGATGTGTGAGAAAAAAGATAAGTCATGCTAATTGTTTGGGGGTTGACTCTACTTCTTATCCGAGGACTACTAACATGATGGATACGAATAGGATATGGTAGTAAGTATAAGAGGCATATTACAAGTAATCTTAGGTCTAAGGGGAGGCCTAGGTTTAAGCCAAGTTGAAAAATCACACGATGGACTAAAATTTCAAATGTGTACGCACAAGACCTCACTTTGGACGAGCATATCTACATTTATATGAGAATCTATTTGATAGAAAACCTATCAAATTTAATCTATTTGATTCTAGTTTCCAACGCATCAAACTGTTTGTCATTTGGAGGTGTATACCGAAAGTTATGACCATTTTACTTGACTTATGTCATAGCGCGCCCAGTAGCGCGACCGCGCTAATTTGAGATGTTTCTGCCTTGTGAGCGTGGCCGAAGCGCGTCTGTAGCGCGGCCACACTAGTTAACGATCTATAATACCCCTGGACAGTGTATAAATCGAAAAAAATCCGAACTTTCTTCCATTTTTAGTCATTCAAGCTCGGATTTGGGCGATTTCAAAGGGGGTTTTCACGATTTCGACTTGGGTAAGTGTCCGATATCTGAAAGTGATTACATTTCATAAATCTATGTCAAGATTCATCATTTATTTCAGATTTGGATGAAAGAAATTGGGGTTTTTGTAAATCTTTCCAAAAATGAAAATTTATGATTTGAAGGTCCATTTGACATCGGAATTCAATAATTTTTGTATGGTTGAACTCGTATCAGAATGGATGTTTCGTATTTTGTAAGTGTTTCCGGAATTCGAAATGTGGATTCCACTACTGAATATTAAAATGAATTTCGGATTTTTATCCGGAAAATTAGTAAATTCTTATGGAATTCATTCCTACTATCCGTGTTGAGTATTTCGAATTGTTTGTGAATAGATTGAAGCTTTTGGAGACAAACTCAAAAGGAAAAGCTGTGGTTGAGTAACTGATTGGAATTTGCAAAGCGAGGTAAGTGTTTGTCTTAACCTTAGCTTGAGGGAATAGATGTTGTGTCCTATTTTCTATGTGTAAGTTTCATGTTCGACGTATATGTGAGGTGACGAGTACCTATACGTTGGTGTCAAGCATGCCCGTGAGTCGAATATTGTGATTTATGTGGTTTTTCATAAGTAATATTTGATTTTCACTTTGTAGTTATCTATGTTGGTGGATATTCCTTGATGTTGAATAAGTGTTGAGTATTATTTTCAGTTGAAGATTTTTATGTGAAGTTATGTACTAAGTGAGATTGGATATAGTTGTTATCCTTTGCGGGGATGGTATTAGTTCTACCGTGGACTCCCTTGCCGGGAAATTATGGTTTTATTTATCTTTACTCTGTTATTGTTCCTTTTTGGATTTCTATCATTTGATGTGTTTGGGTGAGGAAGAGTGTAAAAGCACGACGGGTGATGTCGTGCGTCAGATTGTGAGTGAATGTTAATGCACGAAGAGTGATGCTGTGCCGATATTGTGATTTTAAAAGCACGAAGGATGATGTCGTGCCATGATATGAGAGATAATGCATGAAGGATAATGTCGTGCCATGATATTGTGAGATAAAATCACGAAGGTGATGTCGTGCCGAATATATTGATTCCGATGGTGAGGTCGAGAGTAAAAGCATGAAGGGTGATGTCGTGCACTTGTTTTCGTATTACTATTTGTTTGCTTAAATTGATATCTAAATTTTGTCTTACCTCGTTATTTCCATTATTTGATATTTCCTCCCCTCAGCATGTTCCCCTTTTCCTTTATGCGTAACTGCTTATTTCTCGTTGTATTATTTTTCTCCGTATGCTAGTAAACTGCACAGGTTGAGTTTGGTTGTCATGTCCTAGCCTCATCACTACTTCTCCGAGGTTAGGCTCGGCACTTACTCAGTATATGGGGTCGGTTATACTGATACTACACTCTGCACTTTCGTGCAGATCCTGGTGTAGGACCCTACGGGCGATAGATCGAGGTTGCTACCTTCAATCCAGTGAAGACCCCGAGGTAGTCCTGCAGGCATCCGCAGGCCTTGGCGTCCCTTCCTACTTCTTTTTTTGTATTCTGTTCTAGTTATTTCAGAAACAAATGTACTTATTTCATTCAGATCGTAATATGTATTATTCATAGACAGTCTGTGAGACTCCAAAATTCTGGAATTGGTTTTGTGAAATTTCGTAAAGGCATTAAACTGAGATTATATACCTTGCTTCATTTTGTACTTTTATTTATGTTAAGTGTTGTATTTCACGTATTATTAAATAATGATAAAGGAATAAGGTAACTTAGGTATTCACGTTTGCTTGCCTAGCGGGTTCAACATTAGGTGCCATCATGGTCCCGACGGTGGGAAATTCGGGTTGTGACATTATAGTAGTGCACCTATCTTCTTGAGTTCTGGATCCGCCTCTAGCTTGCAATATACTTACACTATTTCTTTTGGTCAACAACTTCGTGGTTAAAGGAAATGGATTATCTACTGTCGACCTTAAGGAAAAATGATAATCCATATGTGCAATTAAAGAATCGTCGGAATACGTAATTAATGTGATGGGCGGCTTTCCATCCATGTCCCATGACCCCTTGGACGCGCCCTGTGGGGTCCTAGCAAGCCTCCCAATGCCTAGATCCACGGATGGCCTCGTGGTCTTGGCTGCGCCAAGTGACATGCCTCATGTGCCTCTGTCGCCCCACCGATATCCCTCGCCAGTGCCCAGCAGCAGGGAGATGCCAGCAGCGCCGCGCACGCAGACAACGCCGAGCACGCAGATCGTGATGCCAAAGACAAGGTTGTTGACAATGGACCTATTTCTACCTTGTAAAAAACTAAGTCCTTTTCATTGTAAATATAGAGTAGTTTTATTCCATATACTTCCATTATGTTTCTCTAGCTTAGTTAGGTTAAGTCTTGTATCTTTGGTTTATTTTTTTTAAGTACTATGAGGGGGGATCAACCAATCAAACTTTCTAGCAAGCAAACAATTCTCTGTACTGGTGTCTCTCCCCCTCGACACCACATTGCTTTTCTATAACAGCTTTCATCAATGCAATCAATCTTTCTTTCATTCTCAATTTTCATTTTTGTTCTCTCAATTTCTCTTTACATTGGTTTTCCCGTACGACACTGACAATCTCGTCTAGTGTACAGAGGGGACCTCAGTTGGCAGACAGTAACTGCACTGACATCAGTTGCTTAGCCTTACGTCACCCTTCCAAGGAATCTCGGGAAGACGCTGCATAACAGTGGGTATTAGAGCCTAGACTCTAGATCGGACGAGGGAACACATTGCCATTACCACCATTTCTGACCATGGTGAATCATGGGGACCGCATTGAAGCCCTTGAAGAGACGTTTGATGTATTACGACCCATCGTGGATACGGTGCCTGAATAAGAACCAGCCTAGTGCAAAGGCTGGACAACCAGGACCGCAAAATGCTCCAGGCCGAAGTTGACAAAGAAAACATCAGTCATGACTCTGAAGGAGACCGGCAAACGCCAGCCACAGAGGCAGCCAAAATTTTTGGTAGATTGGAGGTTCTCCAACAGGAGCGTGTTGAGGATTTAGCCTACAGGGCACAAGAGACTGACGGGGTGACTATCATGCAACAAACTATAGACAAATGCTGAGGGGAGGAAATATCAAATAATGGAAATAACGAGATAAAGCACAAATTAGATATCAATTTAAGCAACAGAAATAGTAACACAAAAGCAAGTGCACGACATCACTCTTCGTGCTTTTACTCTCATCCTCACCAAATAATAAGTAGAAATGCATGGCATCACCCTTCATGCTTTTACTCTCATCCTAACCAAGTAATAAATAGAAATGCACGGCATCACCCTTCATGCTTTTACTCTCATCCTCTCAATAAATCAATAGAAACGACACGACATCACTCTTCGTGCTTTTAATATCATAATATGGCACGGCATCACCCTTCGTGCTTTTACACTCTCTCACAATATCATACACGGCATCACCCTTCGTGCTTTACACTCTTCCTTACCCAAAAAATATCAATAACAGCAATCCGGAAAGGAAAATCAACAGTATAAACAACAATAATAAAGCCATAACATCCCGGCAAGGGAGCCAACTGTAGAATCATAACCATCCAGGCAAGGGAAACAACTATAACCAATCTCACTTAGTACCTAACTTCACATAAAAAGTTTCAACTTAAACCAATACTCAACACTAATCAATATCAAGGAATTTCCACCAACATGGATAGCTATAAAGTGAAACTCAAGTATTACTTAACGAAAAGCCACATAAATCACAATATTCGACTCACGGGCATGCCTGACACCAACGTATAGGTACTCGTCACCTCACCTATACGTTGAACATGACACTAACACATAGCAAATAGGACACAACACCTATTCCCTCAAGCTAAGGTTAAGCCAAACACTTACCTCGAATTCCATGACCAAACTCAAGCCTCGATTACCGATTTCCCTTTAGAATTTGCCTCCAATTCAATTGTATCTAGACATAATTATCTTAATAATATTAATAATGCTAAATAATTCAACCCCAATTCTTAATTATGAATTTTCTATCATTCTTCCCAAAAAGTCAAAAATCGACCCCGGGCCTGCTTGGTCAAAACACGAGGTTCGGACTAAAACCCAATCACCCACGAGCCCGAATATGTAATTAGTTTCGGAATCCGACCCCAAAACGAGTTCTTAATTCCAATTATTCAAAAATCCCTAACTCTACCCAAATCCCCAATTTTCTACCCTTAAAACCCTAGTATTCTTGATGATAATTGATGAAAAACATTAGAAAGTTGAAGGAAATTAGTTAGTGGACACTTACCTATGATTTGGGAAGAAAATTTCTTTAGAAAATCGTCCTAAGTCTTCTATTTTTATGAAAAGTTGAAGAAGAAAGGGCTGAAGTTCTAATTTAAAAGCACTCATTGCCCGACCTTCGCACCTGCGGTGCTTGGGTCGCACCTGCGAAAATGGGCAAGGCCACTGAGGGCCGCACCTACGAAGGAGTATCCGCTCCTGCGCAACCGCTTCTACGGAGAAAGAGTCTGCATTTGTGAAGGGACTGCACCTGCGAAGTAAAGATGCGTGCCTGCGGTCTCTCACCTGCGGCCCTAGGCTCGCAGGTGCGGGCACACCAGAACTGGTGCACCAGCAGCGATTTTCCAAGTTCAAACACCCCGAAACCTACCCATAACTCACCCGAGCCCTTGGGGCTACACACCAAACATGTACAAAACCTCAAAAAAAATCCTACGGACTTACTCGTGCGATCAAATCGCGAAAATAACATCTTAAACATTTAGCATAGAAATCGAAGAAAATCTCAAAACTTTCAAAGTTTCAAATCTCACAACTACGGGTCCGAATCACGTCAAATGACCTCCGTTTCTTACCAAATTTTACAGACACAACTCAAATATAATTTGCACCTGTACCGGGCTCCGGAACCAAAATACGGGCCCGATACAAGCAATTTCAAATATAATCAAATTTCCAAAAACTCTTATATTTTTAGTAAAATAATTTATTTCAAAAATTCATTTCTCGGGCTTGGGACCTCGGAATTCGATTCGGGCATACGCCCAAGTCCCATATTTTCCTACGGACCCTTCGGGACAGTCAAATCACGGGTCCAGGTCCGTTTACCCAAAATGTCGACTGAAGTCAACTTAAATTTAATTTTAAAGGCAAAATTAGCATTTTTCTCAGTTTTTTCCACATAAAAGCTTCCCGGATATACGTTTGGGCTGCGCACGCAAAACGAAATGAGATAAAAGGAGGTTTTCAAGGCCTCAGAACACAGTTTTGACTTCTAAAATAGGAGATGACATTTTGGGTCATCACACAAGGAGAGCATTATTTTTTGAATGGGCTTTTTTGATGCCTAGCCTCCCCAAGGATTTTTCACTGGTAATAGTATTCCAATTCAAAAGTTGTAACTTTTTTGTTTTGTCCGTTGTTCCCCAGATAAAGTTTCTAATGATTCTATCAATGTGGAGAATAATATTACTAGGTAAAATTGTAAATTGCATGATATAATTAGGAATACTAGCTAGGCAAGATTTTGCATGGGTGGTGCGCCCTGCAATATATAAAAAGTCTATTTTCCAGCTGGCTAATTTGTTCCTTAAGTCATCAAGGATGTAGTAAAAGTCCCTATTAATCTATTATGAATAGGGAATCCCAGGTATTTTCCAAACTTTGTAGTACTTTTTATGCCTAGGTAGTTTGAAACAAAGATAATATCATCTTTGGAACAGTTGGTTGAGTAGTAGATTCTAGATTTTACAGAGTTAATATTTTGCCCCGAAATTTTACAGAAATTTTTAAGGCAAGTGAGGATGGTGTGACAATTTGCCTTAGTAACTTTTCCCATTAAGGTCAGATCGTCAGCAAAAAAAAAGGTGGGATAGAGGAGGACATTTAGGTGATATTGTAATAGGTCTCAAAGGTGAGTATCCACTAAGTTGTTAATGTAGTGTGAAAGTATTTCCATGCACATAATGAATATATATGGAGACATAGGATCCCCCTGATGAATACCCTTACTAGGGCTAAGAAAATTTATTTTTTGTCCATTAACTAGGATGGATATTTGGATAGTGGTTATGCAAGACATAATAAGTTTGATAATAATGGGTGGAAATTTGAAGTGCTGGAGTGTTAAATAGATAAAGGACCATTCAATCTATCAAAAGCCTTTTCTAGATCAAGCTTAATAATCATGTTGCCAATTTTACTCTTTTTTATTAATAGAGTGGATAACTTCCTGGATGATTGTTGCGTTATCACTAGACCTACGGTGTTTCATAAAGCTGGATTAGTATGGACTAATGATATTTTCCAGGAATGGTCTAATACAATTGGCAATTATTTTAGTAATGAGCTTGTATAATGTATTTCAGAGCCCTATAGGTCGAAAGTTTTTAAGGTTATTGGCGTTGGGAATTTTCGGGATGAGGCAGATATAAGTGTTATTTGGTGAAGCTGGCATAGTATAGTCTTTAAAAACCTTGTGACATCAAGAGAGTACTAAGGGACAAACTATGTGCCAATATTTTTGAAAGAAGAAAGGATGGAGGCCATCCGGTCCAGGGACTTTAAAGGGTTTAAATGAAAAAAGGGCATTTGTGATTTCTATATTGGATAAGGGTTTGTCTAGTGAGGATAGATTAAGATCGGAGAAGCTAGTGAGGTTATTTTTAATAAATTTTCAATCTGAGGAAGTCATAGAAGTTTTGAAGAGGTTTTGAAAACAATTGGTAGTATGGTCCATGATTGCCTGTTGGTTACCGAAACAATTACCTTTATCATCTTTAAAGAAGACAATTTGATTTCTTCTCCTACGGTTAGAGGCACTAATATGGAAGAATTTTGTGTTAGCATCACCGTCGTTTATCCAAGTAATTCTGGACCTAAGTTTCCAATAGTCTTCCTCTATTTGGAGGATGCCATCATATTCTCTTTTTAGGTCTTTTTCTAAGTTTTGAAGGAAGGAGCTAGAGTTGTAATTATAGGACGCTTGAATACCACGGAGTCTAGCAAGGATAATTGTTTTCTTTCTAAAAATATCCCCAAAAGTACTATTTTTCCAATCTAAAATGGTTTTTGGAATATGCTAGTGGAAGCGATTATGTTATTTGACCAGCTAGCATTGATAACATTAACAAGCTTCGGGTGGTTGCACCAAAATGATTCTAGTCGGACTGGTTGCTGGCCAATATTAGAATTATGATTGGATAGGGTAAGGAGAAGGGGATTATGGTCCGAGTATGTTTTTGGGAGGTGGGTAACATAAGCATTCGGAAAAAAATATAGCTGATTGTCATTAACGAATATTCAATCAAGGAATTCCATGATCAATCCTTTTGATTTTTTTCTATGGTTTGACCACGTAAATTTGCCTCCTTTGTAACCAAGGTCAATTAGATTGCAATGACTAATATATTTCCAAAGTAAAGAAATTCTCCTAGGGTTTACCGGTCTCTCACTAAACTTATCTGTCCATAAGAATATCGTTAAAATCACCCCCAACCAACCATGGTCCTTTATAAGTATTACATATATGCATAAGGTTATTCCAAAGATTATTCCTATTAGTAGTACTATTACTTGCATAGATAGAACTAAAAAGCCAAGTTTTTTTTTGTAGAAATTACCTCAATTATTGCATTGATAACTTGATCATGTCTGGTGAAGCTATGAACATTGACAGTGTTGATATTCCAAAGGATCACCATCCCACCTGCTTGACCCTCCGCAGGAACCTCAATCATATTAGTGACGTCATGATCATTTAGGAGAGTAGTGTGCGAGGAAATTCTGGTTTCCAACAGTGTCACAACACAAGGTTTGTGAGTGTCCATTAAATTCGTAAAGTGTCTACGAAAGGTGTCGTTATTGGCTCCTCTTACATTCCATAGAATGATATAAGCAGGTTTACTCATGGGTGGAACTGTTGGGTTGCTCACATTCCTCCCCTCCTTCGGTGAGAGGTGTGGTTCTCCTCAAGCAACGCACTAAGATGACTACATGTTTCCCTACTGTGGGGTCCTGGGGGAGTCGAATGTCCATGGAGCACTTGTATAGTTCCATCAGACAACTGAAGATGTATTTCTTGTCCTGCATTTCCCTAAATAGTAGTACTTTTACTTCTCTTAGACTTGCAAATTCCACTGTTAGTTCGTGGTGGATTAGGTCGATTTCTTCCTCCTCTATCTCTTGGTTTGTCATCTGTAGTAGGTCGTTGGGTGGCATATTTCCTTGCATGGGGGCTGGGGCAATTTACTCGGTTGATGGCTGATTGAGGTGAGGTTGGATCTCCCATGGCATGAGTATAGGGTTGAGAGTTGTCTGTTCCTCCGGTTGGAAGAATGGGAGATTGGGTATTGGAAATGGAGTTGTTTGTGGAGATTGAAGAGGAGGGAGATTCCAGTGAGTCTGCATCTCTTGGACCAGATCGGGGTTCAAGTTTGGAGCTAGAGGTTGAAGGATTTGGATTAGCAATGTTTGGTTCACATAATAGTTCATTGCTAGGTGCATTCCTTCCGAGATTTATTGCTAGGTGCATTCCTTCCGAGACTAACTGGGCTAGGTATTGAGGATTCTGGATTATGAGGATTGTTTCTTGGCTATTGATTATCATATTGAAGGAGATCACATGGCCCATGATCCCCATATCCAACCAAGATTGGGGTTGGTGGTTCGGTGGAGGAGCAGGAGATGTATAATAGTGTGGGGGGTTGGGTACTGGGAGGGGAAGGTTGCTCATGGTTGTTTGGTGCTAGTGGTTTAAAATTTGGATGAGTCTCAATCGTCTCCTTAGGGATAGAGGAATCCATGGCATGTTTACTAGTTGTTTTTATAGGATTTTTGTTTTCTGAAGGGATACTTTTAGCAGAAGGTATAGGAAGCTCGATACTTATAGGATCAATGGGCATGATAATCGATTGAGAAGGTGTGGAAGGGTTAGCAAAATATTCAGGAAGGATTTTGCTTGATCCTTGTTGATTTGCATGTGCCTCTTGGCTTATGCATGCAAAGATGTTTGACATTGTAGATGGTTGTGTGGGGAAGGATTTGGGATGGCTACTGTCTTGTCATGCAGGTGGTGTTGGTTGATATCATCGAGGGAGTTTGGTTGTTGATTGGAGAGGTCGGTTATAAAAGATTTAGGATTAAGATCATTTAAGCGTGATTTAGTGGTAGGGGTAGGTAATGAGTGTGTTGGCTTAAGTGCCACGTGGAAACTGGTATGTGAGAGAGGCTCCACGTCGGACTCCATGCAATGGTCCTTGTTGGAGTCGTTTCCAATCCTAGATGTGGTTTCGTTTACAATGGGCTGGATTTGCAGAGTAGCGAATTGGTTCAAGTTGTTGATGATCTTGAGGTTTGGGTCTGCCTTGGGGGAATGGAATCGATTTTTGTTGGTACCAACATTTCCGGAGACATCTTTATTAACATATTTAAGTTCTTGAGAGTTTAAAAACTTACCTGTGTCCGCATCAAATTTTTTTACATTTATACCTTCGTTAGCAAGAACTGAAGGGGGATTTTGGCGTGGGGGGGGGGGGTGGTTCTCCTTCTTATAAATGTAACTTTTTTCCAGTCATCTATTGATGGTTTTAACGGCAAAGCTTGGAGCTTTGCTTGCATGGTAGTTTTCTCTATTGAGTTAGGTTTGTTGATGCCAATCTTTGCATTTGGACAAGTGGTCTGGGTATGGCCAAGTATGCCACA
Organism: Nicotiana paniculata; assembly: GCA_005239505.1. Lineage (NCBI taxonomy): Eukaryota > Viridiplantae > Streptophyta > Magnoliopsida > Solanales > Solanaceae > Nicotiana > Nicotiana paniculata. The sequence continues at coordinate 16,358 of ML326487.1, read as the reverse complement.
TTTCTTGCACAAGAACTTTTCTCCCTTATATTTTATTGTTTGTTTATGCTTGCCAATGTATATATATGACTTGAGGGGGGAGTCCATCGGAACTTCGAGGAAAAGTCGAGCGTATCTGCCTGTAATAGTTGCAGAAGTGCATGCATCTATTTTAAGGAGACAACCAATTTTATTACCGATCTTTTTGAGGATTAGCCCATCATAGAATTTTGTTGGTAGGTTTGAGAGACGGATCCATTGTAACGACCCGGCCGGTTGTTCCGTGAGATTTGCCCCTTTTTCCCTGTTTCGACTTTTTCATGTTAATTAACTTAATTATGATGTGTTGGGCCGGGTGGTTCGGGTTCGAAGTGATCGTAGTGAGAAATGAGACACTTAGTCTCTTAAGTTGGCGTTATGGTTAGAAAAGTCAATCGGAAGTTGACTATTTGGTAAACGACCCCGGAATGCGGATTTTATAGCTCGAATAGCTTCGTTAGGTGATTTGGGACTTAGGAGTGTGTTCGGAATGAACTTTTGATGTCTGGTGTAGAATTAGGCTTGAATTGGCGAAAATTAGTTTTTGGCGATTTCCGGTCGGCAGTGGAAAATAGGCTATCGGGGTCGGAATGGAATTTTGGAAGTTGAAGTAGGTTCATAGCGTCATTCAGGATGTGTGTGCAAATTTTCATATCATTCAAATGAGGTTTGGGTGGTTTCGACATCCTTGGCGAAATTTGGGTGTTTCTAAGTTCATAGGCTTGAATCTGAGGTGAATTTAGTGTTTTGATGTTGTTTTGGGTGTTCCGAGAGCGAGACTAAGTCCGGGTGACCATTTATGACTTGTTGGAATTTTTGGTTGGGGTCCTGAGGGGCTCAGGATGATTTCGGATAGCCATCGGGGGATTTAAAGTTGGAAAAATTACAGCTGAAGCTGCTGGTGCAAAGTTTCTAGTGTGGCCGCACCTACGGAAGGGTGGCCGCAGGTGCGACGCCGTAGGTGCGACGCCGTAGGTGCGGAGAGGCGTGCACATATGCGGAACTCAGTCAAGCTGAAGTAGATCGCAGGTGCTAGACTTGGATCGCACCTGCGGAGTCGCAGGTGCGGAAATGGCCCTTTAAGTGATTTTTCGTAGGTGCGCACCTGGGACCGCAGGTGTGGATCCGCAGGTGCAAGATTTAGGCCACAGGTGCAGAACCCCTGGGCAGAACATATAAAAAGGGCCCTTAGCGAATTTTGGTCATTCTTTCACCATCTTTATTCGGGTTTGAAGCTTTTGAAGGGTTTTTGAAGAGGGAAATTGATAGTTCTTCGTTGAGGTAAGGATTATGGACTTAAAACTCGTTTATATGTGATTAAATGTCTGATTAGTGGTGAAAATTGGGAAAATCAGTGCTAAAAATGGGTAATTAGGGCTTGTGATTAAGAGACCTTAAACTGGGAATTTGAGGGGTCATTTGGACTTTGATTTCCGTGTTCTTGGTATGTATAGATTCGTGGGAGGATGAGAATTTTTGTGGTCTAAATTTTATCGAGTTTCGAGACGTGGGCCCGGGGGTTGGGTTCGGCCAATTTCAGGATTATTGGGTAAATTTGGTAATTGTCGAATGTGCTTCATTCCTTGGCATATTATAATGATATGAATCTGATTTTTGGTAGATTTGGAGCACTCGGAGGACCCGTCTAGAGGAAAAGGCATTGAGGGCTAGGTTTTAGCCGGTTTTGAGGTAAGTAACGTTTCCAGATTTGGTTCTGAGGGTTCGAAACCCTGAGCTAAATGATCTATGACTATAATTGAGGTGACGCACATGCCAAGCGACGGGCGTGCGGGCGTGCACCGAGTAATTGTGGCCTGGCTCATCCCATGGCATTTGTCTAGTAGCTATTACTGATCGATATCCGCACTTATATTAATGTAGCAATTTTGAACCTGTTAGAAATCATGTTAAGTATAAATGCTAGGCTTCACGTTGAAAATGCTTATACCCGAGTGGTCGTATATTACTGTCTCATTTTGTGATTTTTTTGATTCCATATACTCAGTCCTGTTATAGCATATCATTTCATACCCCAGCCTCAGTATTGTTAATTATATGAATATTTATCATTGTTTCGGGCTGATGGATGCATATGTGATCCATGTGAGTGAGACTGGAGAGTAATGACTGAGTGAGGCCGAGAGCCTGTTATTGAGACAGTTATGAGATCGGACTGCACACCATAGCGATACTTAAATCATGCCTTCGTTGGCTTGATATAGCGCTTGGGCCACTAGGGCCCCTCCGGAGTCTTTACACCCCCAGTGAGTGCATTGATGTTGAGGGATGGATTTTCACTGGGCATGGATCGTGTCCGAAGTTGAGGTTATGTGAGGGATGGACCGTCCTTAGACATGGATCTTGTCCGAGTGTTGTATTCTAGAGATGGACTTTCTCCGTGGGGCTGGATTGGCCTTTTTCCTCAGTATGGAGTGACTACGGTCACCGGTGATTATGTACATTCCGGGATGGACCTTCCCTCGGCCAGAGATCCATATACGGTACTGAGTGGAATGCTGTGTGAGGGTTGTGAGCACTATGTGCATTTCCACACTGGTTTCATATACTTATATGATGGCATGTAGAGTAATCCGGCATATTTGTCATATTTTGGTATATTTTCTGACACTGTTAGCATGTCGCATATTTGTCATATTTTGGTATATTTTCTGATAAACTGTTAGCATGTCTAATTTCTGTATTCTGTCTATTGTAAATTATGAGGTTTAGTCCGTCACTACTTCTCAGTCCGTAGTTTGGGTTCGTTACTTCTGAGTTGGAGTACTCACGTTACCGCCTGCACCTTTTGTGCAGATCCAGGTACACCGGGACCCGGTAGTGGATACTGACCAGCTGTCAGAGTTTTATTGGAATCGTCGAGGTAGCAGCTGGCGATCGCGACCTCGTCTTCTCTTTCTTATTCTACCTGTTGTTCTTTATTTTGAGACTATGTTGTCCATTTCTCCTTTTTCCTTGCTTTATGTTATAGCAGCTCATGACTGAGTGACTCTGGATCCGGGGTTGGAGATTTTAAATTATGTTTCAGATATTGTTTCAAACTTCAGATTATTATTATTATCATTAAATTTCGTTTAAAATTGTATTTTTACTGAAAATTGAATTTAGCTTAGATAAAAGGGGTGGCTTGCCTAGTTCTACGAAAAGGGCCATCACAATTGCGAAATTGGGTAGTGACATCCATATTGCTGTGATCACTACTAGAAATCTGGAAATTACCGACCAACTATTTGCGACCAAAGTTGGTCGGTCAAAAAAGCGACCAAAGTTGGTCGCAAATGTGGAGAAAAATATTAAATATTTATTTTAAATAATTTACCGACCAAGGTTGGTCGGTATTTGATCGGTAAAGTGGTCAAAATATTGACCAGGCTGGTCAGACTTACTTGGTCAAAGAAACATTGACATTAGCGACCAACTTTGGTCGCTAATGTGGGACCCAGTTATAAAATTTTAATAAATATATTATTATTTGAAATATTTTATAAAATATAAATAAATCTTATTTAAAATTACCGACCAAAGCTGGTCGGTTAATACAGGGGAAGCAAATAGTGACCAACTTTGGTCGCTAATTTTTAATTTTTGGACAATTAGCGACCAAAGTTTGTCTGTTTTCAGGTCAAAATTTGTCAAAATTAAAAATTACTTTTATATTTACTATCTAAATAATATAAATGTAATCCGTTAACACTTTTGTAATATGAGGGATGAATACACTAAAACTGTAATGACCCGGTCTGTCGTTGCGTAAAAACCTGCATTATAATTACTTTTATTAACTTTTTATAGATTGGTTATTCTATTATTGATGTGTTAGAGTTGATAGGCTTGAAATCAGAAAGGTTATATGAGAATTCAGTCACTTAGTCCTTAAGAATAGCCTTAAAATGAGAAAAATCAACTAATAGTTGACTTATTGGCAAATAACCTCGGAATGTGGATTTTATGGTTCAAATAGCTTTGTTAGGTAATTTGGGACTTATGAGTGTGTTCAAAATAATTTTGGGGCGTCCGGTGTAGAATTAGGCTTGAATTGGTGAAAGCTAATTTTTGGCAATTTTCGGACGGCAGTGGAAAATAGGCTATCGGGTTCGGAATGGAATTCCGACAGTTGGAACAGGTTTGTAATGTCATTTTGGATGTGTCTGCAAATTTTTAGGTCAATCGGAATTGTTTTGGATAGTTTCGGCATCGTTGGAGGATTTTAGAAATTCCAAAGTTCTTAGGCTTGAATCCGATGTAAATTCGGTGTTTTGATGTTAGTTTTGGTGTTTTGAGAGTGCAACTAATTTTGAATGATGTTATGGGATGTGTTGGTAACTTTGGTTGGGGTCTCGAGGGGCTCGGGATGGTTTTGGATGGTCAACGGGGAGTTTGGAATGATTTTGAAACTGCTGAGGTTTTGTTACTTGTGTTTTCGTACCTGCAGATGGGGAGCCGCAGGTGCGGACGTGGCACCGTAGGTGCGGAAGTTGGCTAAGTGAGGGGATTTCTGCAGGTGCGAGGTATTGGCCGCACTTGCGAGGCCGCAGGTGCGGGAGGTCAATCGCAGGTGCGGGATTTGAGGCCTTAGAATTTTTTCGCAGGTGCAACTTGGGATCCACAGGTGCGTGTAAGTGGTCGCAGGTGCGGACCCACTGGACAGAAGGTATAAAATCGTGCCTTCGCGAATTTTAGCCATTTTCTCAATATTTCATCCAGGTTTGAAGCTTTTGGAAGGGTTTTGAAGAGGGAATTCGATAGTTCTTCACCAAGGTAAGATTTTGGACTCTAAACTCGTTTATATGTGATTAAAGGTCGGATTTATGGTGGAAATTAGGGAAAAATCAGTGTAAATTTGGGTTATTAGGGCTTGGGATTAAGAATCATAAAATGGTGATTTGAGGGGTCATTTGGACTCCGAACTTAGTGTTCTTTATATGTACGGACTCGTGAGATGACAAGGAACAGTTTGGTATAAAAATTTCTGAATTTCGGGACGTGGGCCGGGGGTTCGGGTTTTGACCAATTTCGGGATTTTTGAGTATTTTGATACATTTCGATTGGGATTAGTTCCCTAGCATATTATAATGATACACATCTGATTGTTGGTAGATTTGGAGCACTCAGAGGCCGAATTTAGAGGCAAGGGCATTGCGGAGTAGTGTATTAGCCGGTTTTGAGGTAAGTAATGCTTCCAAACTTGGAACTAAGGGTTCGAAACCCCAAACTAATTGATATTTGTTGTTAATTAAGGTGACACACTTGCCAAGTGACGGGCATGCGGGCGTTTACCTAATATTTGTAGCTTGGCTCATCCCATGGCACTGTCTACCGGTTACCCCAGATTGATATTGTACTGTGAAGGTGGTAATTACCTTGAACGAAATAGAAATCATGCTAAGTATAAATGTTAAGGCTTCACGTCGATGTGTTTAGACCGGAATGGTCGATTATTGCTATCTCTATCTGTGATTATTGCTTTCATGTACTCAGTCCTGTTATAGTATATGTTTCATGCCTCAGTATCGTAAGTTGCTAGTTTATTCTATATTATCATTTGTTTGGGCTGATTTTCTTATGTTAGAGCATTGTGAGTGAGACTGGATGGTACTGACTGAGTGAGGCTTGAGGCCTAGTTTTGAGACAGTTATGAGGTCGGACTGCACACCGCAGCGATCCTGAAATCATGCCTTTGTTGGCTTGATATAGCGCTTGGGCTGAAAGGAGCCCCCCCGAAGTCTATACACCCTTAGTGAGCGCACAGATGTTCCGGAGATGGATTTCTCCGTGGTTATCATGTTCCGGAGATGGATTTCTCCGTAGTTATCATGTTCCGGAGATGGATTTCTCCGTGGTTATTATGTTCCAGAGATGGATTTCTCCGTGGTTATCATGTTCCGGAGATGGATTTCTCTGTGGGGGTGGGGGCTGGATCGGCCTTTTTCCTCAATACTTGGTGATTGTGTCACTTGTGTTTATGTAATATCCGGGATGGACTTCCCTGGGCCTGAAGGCCGTATTCTAGTACTGCGTGGACCACCTTAAGAGAGCTTGATTAATGAGTATACATCATTCTTGATTCTATATGAATTCATGCTGGTATGCAGAGTTACAGACATATATTGATGCATCGTGTTTAATTCCTGATATATTACTGTCATGTCTAATTTATATACTGTTGTTTGAATTATCGGAGGTTTAGTCCATCACTACCTCTCAGCCCGTAGTTTGGTTTCGTTACTACTGAGTTGGTGTATTCATGTTACCCCCTGCACCTTGTGTGCAGATACAGGTACATCGAAATTTAGCTCGGGTCAGGGAGCACAGCAGTTTCATCAGAGTTGACGAGGTAGCAGCTGGCGACCATGATCTCGTCTTCTCTTTGCTTTCTACCTGTCGTATTTATTTTCAGACTACGTTAGTCATTTCTTTGACTGTATTGAGTATTAGCGACTCATGATTGTGTGACACTGGATCCGGGGTTAGCAGGATTTGGTCTTTTGATTTCATATACTGGGTTTCCCAAAAATGTTGGATTTATTATTATTATTGATTTCAGAATTTGTTAAAATGGGCATTTTATGGGAAATTGTATCTAGTTAGATAAAATGGGTAGCTTTCCTGGTTCCACGACATGCGCCATCACGACTCCGGAAATGGGTCGTGACAAAAATACTCTAACATACTATATATGTAGTTAAAGTAGTGCAATGAAGCGTGTTATATATATATATATATAGGTCGAGATGTTTTATTTTTAATATTCAACGATGCATCTGAGTAGGTTATAAGTCGATGAATCAATTTACACACAGATATATTTGATGATAAATTATATATACTAATTAGTATCTTGACAAGTCTATCAATCCCTAAAAGAACCCGGGTCGGAAACTAGTCAAATATTTGGTCATACGTGTATATAATGTACAAAAATAATTATTTATTGAAAATTTACCAAATTTCCGACCGATTTCGGTTGGAAATATATCAAATTTTATATAATGTACAAAAATAATTATTTATTAAAAATTTTCAAACTTTTCGATCGATTTCGGTCGGAAATTGGTCAAATATTTGGTAATGCGTGTATATAATATACAAAATAATTATTTATTAAAAATTTTCCAAAATAATTATTCGGTCGAAAATTGGTCACATATTTGGTCATACTTATATATAATGTACAAAAATAATTATTTATTAAAATTTTTCAAAATTTCCGATCGAAATCGGTTGGAAAGTTTGAAGTAACTATTTCCCGCCCAAGACAAAAATTATATATATTTAATTAACCAACCGAAATAAGTTATAATTAAATATTTCCGACCGATTTCAGTTGGAAAAATAATTTTAAAATAATTAAAATGTAAATTTATTAATATTTGTTTGTGCGTGTTTGAGTAAATAATAAATAGAAATTAAATAAACAATATTTAATACTTATTTCACACACACACGCGCTAGTATTAGGGTACGCACTTTGCGCGTGTAACCTATCTTAATGAATATAAAATTTGAAATTATATTATTATTAATTATGTATATTATAGTATGAGATAGATTATACAAACTAATGTTGATATATTCATCATTTTACACAGTGATATTTTATTCAATATATTCATCCTCCCAATGCAACTTTACAATGGTCTATATAAAGAAAATAATAAAATTATTTAGTTAAATTAGTAACGCTAAAAAATCTTTTAAAGAATGCGTACCATAATTCTTCTCTATTTCTATTTTTTGAGATAATTCAAAAACCTCTCTCAAGTTTCACTTTATATCTGATCACGCCCAACTATGCCTTATAAAAAGGACTAAGCGGACGTTGCAAATATAATCTGAGTATTTCGCCCAGAGTCGAATCCCACAGGGAATTAACCTATCAATTATAGTTGTTGGACTCACTCGATTCTTCGTACTCAACTTCCCAAAGATTATGAATACCAATTGTTGGAGTTTCTACTAAAGATCTAAGGTTAGTTTCCCCTGTTGATAGAATCCCTTCTTGTATATTTCATATAGTTTGACCTAATTATCTCTATCAATCATGAGCACTCATGTTACCGTAAATCACTCCCGAGTAATTACAACAATTTACTAGACGCACTCTCCCGAGTTACGCTAGCTATCTTTTAGTATAGCTCACTTTAGATTGCACCAAAGGTATCGTTATCCCTAATCCAACCTCTAAACCCTCGGCTATGGATCCCTCCTATACTTTTGGAGTGGTGTTTTTCAACAACTACCTAAATATGCACTCTGTCCTGAGTAGATACATACTAAATAGGCACAGCTAATTTAGGGCCCTTCAATCAATTACAATAATAACTTAGTTGAACAAATAGAGATTAAAACCAAGCAAACTATATTAATATAACAAGATATTCATCCTCAACAGGTTCCACCAAAACCTTAGACTAAATAAGTTAGCTACTCATAATTATGCTAAAAACAACAATAAAACAATTCATCAATAATGGTAGAAACACAAGGAAGAAAGATGAGATTGATGCCCAATTGTCCTCCTTGCCTCTTGCCTTTTTCTTTTCTTGAACAAGACTTTAAACCCTGATAATCCTCTCTTTTGGGGGATTTGAATCTTATATAGGTTAAGTGGAATTGTCCCAAGCTTCCAAGTTTACCTCTAAAAATTAACGTGTGCGAACTGGACTAGCGCGACCGTGCTACTGGCCGTGCTAATGGCTTAGTGTACTGCCTCTGATCGTTGGGCTAGTGCGGTCGCGCTAAGGCCGCACTAATGGGCCTTCATTCTGCCTCAAACTCCCGGGACTAGCGTGGACGCGCTAGTGTACTAGTAGTCTACCTTAGCGATTTTCTTCCTTCTTTTCACACGCTAGAAACTCCAAGGGGACTTTCTCCTTCAATTTCGCTCCAAACACCATCCTAGATATTTATAAGCACACTTTGCTCCTCCGAAACATAAAATCCACAATTAGAGTCATTTTAACATCATTTAACATTCCTAAGACTGTGAAGCGTAATGAAGTTGGAGTATAAATAGACGCTAAACTACGTGAATCTAGCCTATTATCAACACCCCACACTTAAATCATTGCTAGTCCTCGAGCAATCCACCCTACTCTACAAAGGTCCTTTCACTAAGCATTTCCCTAACTTGTCATACCACGAACATATTACAAGAGTTATACCTAGCAATGTAACATCTAAGCCTCAAGAGTCGACTCTCACGTGCCGTGCAATGTTCATACTTCCTCAATTTACTCTATACAGAGGTCAAGACTTACCTCTCTGTCATGAAGCAAGTTCCCTTACCTCACACACGAGAGTAGTTCCACAAGAATGATATTAAGAACAAGTAGGAACTCAAAGAGAAAGAATCCACTCATTCTCGGAAAGAACATTCATATGCCACAAAGTTGCACCATAGGCTTGCTAGTAGTGTAATACTCTACTAATCGAGCCCATTCAGTCTAATATCAATTGGGTCTTTATTTGGTTGTAATGTAGGCTAAGGGACGGGTAGAATATATTTAGATATAGTGACTAACTTCCCTAAGCACTTTTAATATATTTACTTTCGCTTTCAGACCATATTTATGCCATGCCTGACATTCCACCACACTTTTCTTTATATTACCCCCAAATTTACTTAGGTGCAATTATATCACTTCACCACTTATCAAGGACTGCATTTATTCGTTGTCCTTTTCTCTCTCTCTTTTTTTTCTTTCAAAACTTGCACCTTTCTTTCTATTTCTTTGATTCCACTCAAAAACCAAACCACCACCCCACACTTTGACCTTTATATGTTTTCTAACAATTCAAGTGCTCATGAGAGGTAAATGGTTCAAACAGATGGCCATTCAAACAATTGGGTAAGGTTTGTAACGTGGTTGCCAAAGAAACTAGCTTATAAGCTCAAAGGGGTTAACTATGATAGATTATAATTAGGTGGGTATACTTCATATCTGGCTTAATAAAGAAATGCCTATATCACTCTAAAATTGAACGAAGCTACAATTTCGCTTTGTAAACACACATGGCAAGTTCTAGGCATCGAATGGGGAGCATAAAATACAATGAAATACACCTTACACACATATGGCACATGACTCACTCTAGATTGGTTTATCAATACACTCTCACCGAGTTTTCAAGTTAGTCACAACATAAAAATTTAAGGCACTCGACACCAATCAACAACTGAGCCTAAGCGTCACATTCTAGGGTCTTTGTTGTTCGGTGTAACAACACTAAGGGATGCTTTTCCTATTTTAGCTCATCACCCAAAAACACCTAACAACTAAAACAACAAAATAATAAGAAAAAACTAACTACACCCGATTCAAGTAAAACCCTTGGAAAAGAACCGCGGTCAAATGAAAAACCAAGAGGGAGTTTCTACACTACCTAAAAAAAATCTTTTTGGTGTTTTCTTTAGACTAACTTCCCTTAAGAAAACTGTCCAAGAGATCCGTCGTCAGGAAGAGTCCACCATATATATATATAAATATATGTTTTTTTTAATGGTCAACTTGAACTCTCAAGAATTCCGTCGAAAAAGGGTCCGTCGTCGGGCCAAGACAAATTAATTAGTTATACTACTACTAACAATCACAAAAAAAAAAGCAACAATTAACAATCAGTTCCTACGTATATACATATACAAGGGGGCATTCCCCCACCCCACACTTAAGATGAATACATGTCCTCATGGCAATCAAAATAAACAAAGAGAGGTAAGGGGATTTCCCTGAAAGCTCAGTCCTGGTCGGAGACTGTCCCTAGGTCCAGGTGACATGCACGACCCAGGGCACGCAGCCAACCTATAATCTTCTTTTCGGATTTCCTCTGTTGGGCAGCCAATGCATCAACCCACGTACTCAGGTCGACGATCGAGGTACGCAGCCCAGCCATGTCTTATTCCAGGTGGTCCATTCTTTGTCCCCGACTGGCCCTAGACGGGCCTGCAGGCTCAGCAGCCTGCTCCTGAGTGGGATGCGCTTCTTCCTCATCTTCTTGCTCATCCTACTCATCAGAATCATTCTCCACCTCGTCATCATCAACTGCCATCATTTCCTTTCCAATAGTAACCCTATCAGCTCTGAAGGCGTACGCCGTTGGCACTTTTCCATCCACCCCCAAGTTTCCTGGTACCCCAGCTGCAAGGCACAATCAAGTGACAAAAGATGGGAAAAGAAGCCATACCTCTGAACTTTACTGCGGACAAACATCTCCTCATGCATGAGCTTGGCCACGTCAAAGTCGCGGCCCGTCATGAAGCACCAAATCATACACCCACGAGGAATGTTCACCTCCGAGGTGTTGTGGGATGGGAGTAAGCGGTTGTTGATCAGGTGGAGCCAACATTTTGCTTCAAAGGTGAGGGCTGAAGAGTAAAACTTCTGCCCGTACTTGTACCACTTTATATCTGCGCTCGGGACACAAATGGTTGAGAGGAACGTTTCCCACTAAGTATAGCACCGACCATACGCCTAATAGCAGTCCTCGTACATATCCACGGGGCCTGGAAGCCGGTAAAACATCTGAGTGGCCTCCACAGAGGCGTTAACCTGCTTCTTCCTCACTGTTGCCTCATGATTCTTGTGCTCCGGGCAGTTTGCATAAAACTCCCTCACTGTCATTGCATTAGCCTCATCGGGCTCCTCAAAGAACACATCTAATCTCCTCCACATCAATTTATTATACATAATTTGGCAGTAACGCCGGAGTGAGTCCGTGTTTATGCCACGTTCAGGTATGGCCGCCTTTGATTCCTTCACCGCAAACCTATCCTGGGCCTTAGATGATACAAATTTGTTGCTATTGAAAGGCCTAGTGTCAGGTGCTCCTCTTGCTCGTCTGCCCGAGGAAGAACTTGCTTGTCTGCCGGAAGACGATCCGCTGGCTTGACGCTTCCGAGAGGGTTCCATTTTACCTACAATAAGGACATTATTAGCGCAGTACCACGAGGTGACCCAACTGTGGTTACTCAGACTTCACCTTACAATTGGTCACAATAATTTCCCTTCAGTGGGCCATTTACACAAATACTTGGTGGTCAGTAGTCATCGGAGCCCCAAATTAATCAAGTTGAAACTCCAATCACCACCATAATGTCCCAAACATCACCCAACTAAATCAAGGCATACAACACCCCCAAATACCATCACCCACAAGTACTACACATACACTACCAATTACTTCTACTAAACAAGAAGAAAAACTACTACTTTCAACAATGGAAAAAGACTACAAAAATAGAAAAATTAGTAAAGAAAACACATACATGTGTGTTAAAGGAGTGAGAAGTGGAGGATTGGGTTATGGTTGGAGTGAGCAAGAGACTTGGGGCGTGTGAGTACTTGGGTATGGGTGGGGAGAGTATTCTTGGAAGAAGAAGAAGAGAAAGAAGAAGAAGAAGAAGAAGAAGAAGAAGAAGAAGGGTTTTTGGAGAAATGGGTGTGGGAGATGTGGGAGAGGTGGGTTAGGATTGGGTAATTAGAAAAGCTAAAGGCCAATAAGCTAAAAAATAAAAAATAAAAAATAAAAGAAAAACTTACTTGGTGCTCGACGGGACTAGCGCGCCCATAGCGCGACCGCGCTAGTGGAGATAGAACATATGCCCATATGCGCGGCCACTAGCGTGCCCGCGCTAGTGGCGTCGATGCGAGACAGAAAAGTGGGCCATTAGCGCGTTCAGTAGCGCGGTCGCGCTACCCCATGCCTCAAAATAATTCAATTTTTTTTTCTGACTTTTTCCTTGGAGTGGCTTGAGTCTGCCCTCGCCCGCGCACACCTGCATATATTAGTACATACAATAATTCAATTACTCATCCCTTGCACTATAAATATTACATGTTGGGTTTCCTCCCAACTAGCGCCTTATTTAATGTCGTGGCACGACAATTACAATAAACCAATGAGTTGCCTCCCATGAAGCGCTTGATTTAACATCGCGACACGACACAGAATGAACGCATTTAAGGCTCGCTCGATCTCTTAGGTTCAGTAAGATGCATCACAGACACTTCCTTGTTCTCGTTCATACCCACATACAGTTTTAATATATGCCCATTAACTCTGAAACTGTGGGAATCTTTTTCATAACAAATCTCTACAGCACCTGAGGGAAACACTTCGACCACACGAAATGGTCCAGACCATCAGGACTTGAGTTTACCCGGAAACAGTCTCAATCTTGAGTTATAGAGAAGCACCATATCTCCGAGTTTGAAGTTTCGATCCACAATGTTCTTGTCGTGTACCCTCTTCATTCTTTCCTTGTACATCTTCGTGCTTTCAAAGGCAAGATACCTGAATTCATCTAGCCCATGGAGTTCGGTGACTCGACTTGTGCCCCCAGCATCAAGGTCCATATTTAAATATTTCAGTGCCCACCAAGCTCGATGTTCTAGTTCTATCGGCAGGTGACAGGCCTTCCCGAACACCAAATTGTACGGTGACATACCAATTGGTGTTTTGAATGCAGTCTGTAGGCCCAGAGTGCGTCCTCCAGCTTTTTTGCCCAATCAGTTCTTGTGGCATTTACAGTTTTTGTCAGCACACTCTTTATTTCTCGATTCGACACCTCAACCTGTCCACTTATCGGAGGGTGATATGGGGTTGCTACCTTGTGGCGCACATCGTACTTTGCTAAGAACTTCTCTAAGGCACGATTGCAGAAATGGGTGCCTCCGTCACTGATGATGGCCCTTGGGTTCCAAAGCGGGTGAATATATTCTTCTTCAAGAACCCCACCACCACTCGCGCATCATTGGTAGGGAGTGTTGCAGCTTCCACCCATTTGGACACATAGTCTACAACAACAAGTATGTACTTATTGCCATAGGAGTTGACAAAGGGACCCATGAAGTCAATCCCCCATACATCAAACACCTCAACCTCTTGAATCGGGTTCATGGGCATCTCATGATGACGGGATATGTTCCCCGTCTTGACATTTATCACAGCCCTTCACCCATTGGTGTTCATCCTTGAACACAGTTGGCTAGTAGAATCCGGCCTCTAGAACTTTAGCCGTTGTTCTGACTCTTCCAAAATGCCCTCCATACGTTGATGCGTGACATGCCTGCAAAATAGAAAATTGCTCTATCTGGGGGATGCACCTCCAGATCATATTGTCAATACAAATTCTAAACAGGTAAGGTTCATCCCAATAATAATTGCGGCAGTCACAATAAAACTTTTTCTTTTGAGCAGATGAGAGTTCATAGGGCTCTATACCACTTGCCAGGCAGTTTGCAATATCTGCATACCATAGCACTTCCTCCATGCTTGTAGCGAGTAGTTGCTAGTATGGAAAGGTTTCTAGAATATCCTCTGCTTCCACTGCATTTTCAGATCCTTCAAGTCGTGACAGATGATCTGCGACTTGATTCTTCGTGCCCTTAAGGTCACGGATCTCTAGATCAAATTCTTGCAGTAGCAGCATCCAACGAATCAAGTGCGGCTTGGATTCCTTCTTCTCAATCAAATACCTGAGGGCAGCACGGTCAGTGTAAACAATCACCTTAGATCCGATCAGGTATGATCTGAACTTATCGAAAGCAAACACCACTGCCAGCATCTCTTTTTTGGTCACATTGTAGTTCAGCTGAGCTCCACTCAATGTCCTACTCGCGTAGTAAATTGGGTGCATTGTCTTTTCCTTCCGCTGTCCCAACACTGCTCTCACTACGTAGTCACTGGCATCACACATGAGCTCGAATGGTTGCTCCCAGTCGGGGGCAACAATGATTGGTGTCGTGATTAACCTCTTTTTTAGCTCCTCAAAAGCTACCCTGCAATCATTAGAAAACACAAAAGGGTTATCTTTTTCGAGCAACTTACATAGGGGGTTGGCGATTTTGGAGAAGTCTCTGATGAAACGCTGGTGAAACCTGGCATGCCCAAGGAAGCTCCTTATTGCTTTAACCGATTTGGGAGGTGGGAGCTTTGCTATAACATCAATGTCACGACCCAAATTCCCGATCTCAGGGATCGTGATGGTGCCTAATACCACACTTTCTAGGCAATACAATGTTAGAACTCGAATAATTTATTTCCTTAATTTATTACTCATGCACAAACAAATAACTTCCAAAGGAACTCAATTAGAATAATACCCAACAACAATAAAATAAAATAATAATAATGATAACCATTTAAATAAAATGGATCACGAACTAATTATGTAAACCACTCTAAGACTAGCCCAGGGTCTAGTGTCACAATCCACGAACTACTAAAAAATACTACAAATAATGGCTGAAAGAAATAATGCGACTATTCTGAATATAATAAAACAGTGTCAATAATAATAGGAGAAGACTTTCGGAATCTGTGAATACCGGCAGATGTACCTCGTGTCTCCAAACGAATCGGGTGGTCGTCCTGGTATCCTCTAATGTTGACTAGTACCTGGATCTCTGCCAAAAGAGCACAGAGTGTAGTATCAGTACAACCGACCCCATGTACTTAGTAAGTGCCGAGCCTAACTTCGGTGAGTAGTGACGAGGCTAAGGCGGGGCTTTAACAATTACCTGTGATATATATATATATATATATATATATATATATATATATATATATATATATATATATATATATATATATATATATATATATATATATATATATACGGTATCACAATAAAACAGTTCTACACGAACAAGCAAATATATCTAAGACAATAATAAAATAAACAGGAAGGAAATCTAAACACATCAATTCAAATACTGCAACAATAATAAAATAACACAACCGCCTCTTTCAGGCCTCATCTATAACCAATCCTAAAAAATTTCCAAGTTTCCAAACTTTATCTTTGAATAAAAGTAGTGCCAAAATATGAAAATAGTAATAAAAAATAGAAAGTTTCAAATCTTTGTTTTTCAAGAAAACAAAACAGTAAAAATAAACATTTACCTTTTCAAATCTTTATTTTCTTTGAAAATCAGTAAAAATATAAATGTCCTCCCTTATGGCTCCTTGTTGCGGCGTGCAACCCGCTCCCACCTGTCCTCCCTTATTGCTCCTCCCTAAATATATCACCCTTATTGCTCCTGTTGCGGCGTGCAACCTGATCCCACCTGTCCACCCTTATCACTCCTTGTTGCGGCATGAAACCCACTCCCACCAGAACTATCATATCAATTTATTTTTAAAAAATTTCACAATCAGGCCAAGCCTTTCACAATACTGTTATTTCCACAATTTCAAACAGAAAATCATATAGCTCGTAAGCTTTAACCAATATCATTTCACAATAAAGCCATCCGGAATATAAGTAAACACCGTAACGCTGTCAATCCAGCTCAGTCTTTATATACTATGATAAACTC
>ML326485.1:0-36549 GCA_005239505.1 Nicotiana paniculata | reverse complement strand
GAGTATAGACGAAAGTCATAACCGAGGGTTTAGAGGTTGGATTAGAGATAACGATACCTCGGGTGCAATCTAAAGTGAACTGTAATGCAATCTAGCTAGCGTAACTTGAGAGAGTGCGTCTAGTAAATTATCATAATTACTTGAGAGAGATTTATGGTAAATAGAGTGTTCATGATTGATAGAGACAACTAATCAAACTATAAGAATTATCCGAGAACTAAGTTCATCAACGGGGGAAACCATAACCTTAGACCTTTATCATCATTGTTTACAACACATTGTTAGTAATTGCAAGTTATTATTATTGTNTGGAAACGGTTTTATCATTTCTTTTGGTAAAACTTGGCTCACCAAATTGTAGAGGTTCTTCTGGTTCCCTTAACTTTTCATAATTTGTGATCCAGGAATCAGGAAGAATTTTGACAAGCTCATCTCTAGAAATTTGTCTGGGTATTTGGGTGCCTCTGGGCATAATACCCTGGATTATATTTGTAACGCCCGTTTAGTCTTTTATTAGACATAGTTAAGCGTGATCAGTATGATTTTGGACCCGCCACGCCATTTGGTGATGAAGAGTGGCTTGGATAGAATCTTTGGCTTGTGGGGGCACCTTGAATTTGGACTTGGATTTTTAGTGCTTCGGTTAAGTATGGGTCAAAAAGGGACATGTTGAAATTTGGAAAGATAGTTACGAAGACAGCCCCTGCATTCAAGGTAACTTCTGCAGTACCCAAATTTGCATGTTCGTACTCCAAGTATCTTGTATCTAGAAGAGAAAGTCAAGAAACAACAGGTTGACCTTTTCTTCCATGATAAGTGAGAGCAATTCGGATAGCACCAAAATGGATATGGGTAAAACTATGATCTCTCCATTGTCTGGGAAAATCATCTGGAATTTGGAGGGTAATAAACTGTTCCTCATGAGTAGAAAGAATAGGATGCTGGTCAANCAAAAGCTGAGTAAGGGTTTATGAGGGGTAGTTCAGTGGAAGATACTTTCTGTTCATCGGGTAGGATATCGACTTCATAGAGGTAATCATATTTTCTGGACAAGGTTTTATATAGAGTAGGAGACATATTCATTTTTTCTAGGGAAGAGGATGATGGAAACGACTCAAACATATTTAGTAAAATGTTCATCCCTCCAAAAGGATGGGCTGGCTCTGATACCACAGTAAGATGAACAGAGCAAGAGACTCCAAGAAAGAAAACTATATCATAGATTTGGAGCCTATGATATAGTGTCGCCTAGATATTTTGCAGGAACATACTGATCCTGTGATCAGGTCGGATCTCCGACATGCTTTGTCAAGCGCTGGATTGTGTTGGATAATTTGTTTTAGGGCTGAGCGCTTTGTACAAATGTCCTCCAGTGCTACAAAAATAGCTTGTCTGATGTAGCCGACTTGTGGGACCGTTATTGATTGNCTGTCGATGTCATTTCTTTCAAGTGACACACACTTCATCTCGAAGAGTTGTCTTCGCATTTTCTCCTGTCTTTTGCTAGTATCCCCGCAAAAAACTTCATGTAGGATTCTGATGTTGAAGGCAAAATCCTGGGATGTAAGAAAAGTATTTTTATCTTGAATCCCAAGTGAATTCCACCAATCCCTAAGGATTCCTGAGAACCGTGAAGTTAGTTCTGACAGGATGATATACTTTTCTCGTTCCACCAAATTTTTGGTCACCATCCAAGTATAGAAGTCTTGGATTCTTTGAGGCCATTTTTAAACTTTGACGTCATCTAAGGTGAAAGTGTGGAAGCCAGTTCCAACTGGTTTTTACACCATGGGCTCCTGTCTTCTTTCTTGTATCGGTTCACCCGTCATGCCTTCTTGATCCTCCTCTACTTCAGATATTTCATGGTCTCTTGGTTGGCTCACAAATATCGGGGGATCATCTTCTTCGGAAGAGTTTTCTGTGGAATCATTTCTTGATTGAGAGATTTCTTCCATTGTCTCATTGTCANGACAGGATGATATACTTTTCTCGTTCCACCAAATTTTTGGTCACCATCCAAGTATAGAAGTCTTGGATTCTTTGAGGCCATTTTGAAACTTTGACGTCGTCTAAGGTGAAAGTGTGGAAGCCAGTTCCAACTGGTTTTGACGCCATGGGTTCCTGTCTTCTTTCTGGTATCGGTTCACCTGTCATGCCTTCTTGTTCCTCCTCTACTTCAGATATTTCTGGATCTCTTGGTTGACTCACAAATATCGGGGGATCATCTTCTTCGGAAGAGTTTTCTGTGGATTCATTCCTTGATTGAGAGCTTTCTTCCATTGTGTCATTGTCAGAGGAATTTAGAAATTCTGACCATGTAGTATCTCCTTCTGACATGTTTCTTGGCTGGGAGACATAGAAGTCTAGAATCTTCTGATCAGAAATCATTAGATTTTCAGGGTTGAACCCTTTTGAACTTTCTCCTTGGTCTCGCCTTTTCTTTGTTTGTTTCTTGGCTGCAAGAGCATCTTTCCTTTCCCAAACCATTTTTTCAATATTGAATTTAGTTTCTTCTTTTAAGGGTTGGATGAAAGAGATAGGATGGTTTGAGGTAGTATGTTGTAAATAGCATACTCTTTTGCCATGTTTTGTGATGACTCAGTGGTTGCTAATGCAGTTTTCTCTATTGTTGAAAATTAAGGATTGATCAAGAGGATTCTGACATGATGAACCTTGTTCATCAGTGTTGGTTCATCTGAAAGGCGAGGTATGAGTTCTCCACTATACACACTTTGAAATATTAATAGTTAATCATGAGCAGAACTCTACCTAATCAAGATCTTTTCAAAGTCTATCCTTATCCCATTTTTGAATCAGTTCCGTCTACCCTAAGATTCCAATAAAATTAAACCGCCTAGAACCTAGGGAAGAAGTAATCGTCACCTCTAACTAATCAGTTGCATAGGTGATAAGACCTCTATTTGACCCAAAAAAAAGGTTGTCGCTATATATTAATTACTTCTTTCTTTTAAAACCCCCATCATCACCTCTGAAATCACTCACCAACTCTACAACTATCAAAACCCTTTCATCTTCCTTACCCTCATTCTCAATCCAAATTTTCTTCTTCCATCTTCAATCAAAAATGTCTAACCCTTCGGACAACCCTGGTACTCCACCACCTGTTACTCCATTTTTGACTTTTTCAACACCTCCACCACCAAGTCCTATTCTGTCTCAACCCAGTCCCACTATTCCTCAACCTAGCCTTAGTCCAGAACCCAGAAAAAGAAGGGTTAAAATGCTTGCCATAAAAACAGTGGCCACAGGTTCTCTCGCTAGAAAACTGAATGCCAAACTACAAGCCAACCAGGCTCAAGAATCAGATAATTCAAGTGACTCGTTTAAACCACCTACTGAGGAAGCAGCAGGATCATCTGATTCTGAACAGGTATCATTTGTACCAAAGATCACTTCTGAAACTGTATCTGCAATAGCGGAGAACTTAGAAACCAGGTTTGTTTTGGTTGGGTCTGTGATAGATGTGGAGTTGCCGGAAATAAGAAGAAAAGGTGGTAAAAATAAAATTGAGAAAGAAAAATAGAGATAGGGAGGTCAGAGTGAAGTGAGGGGAACAGGGGAAGAAACTACTAGTTTGGTTATCTATGGTACTGAAACAATAGTAATAGAAGAGGGAGGAAAGAAGTCAGTGGGGAAGTGAATCAGGAGAAGCGGTTGAGGGGTTGGTAAATCTAGGGAAGTCTACAGATGAACTTGCTTCATCTACTGAGGAAACTTTAGCAGATATTCTGAAGAAGTTAGGTGACAATTATAAGCATGAGAAGAAAATAACTCTCAAAGCTCAAAATTCTGGAACAACTACAGAAAGTAAGAAGAGGAAAGCCACTCCCTCTGCTGATTCTGAAATTCATCTTCCAAGAGGAAGAACCACAAGAAACACACTAAGGCAGAGTGAGGAGGAGTTACAGAAAGCCTTGGAAGAGAGTAAGAGAAAAAGGGCTACAAAGGGAAAGTAGAAAGTTGTTGAGCCTGAGGTTGTTGAGATTGATGAGATGGACCTAGTCCATCATGGTGAACAAATGGCAGAGGTTGAGATTCAGACTCCAAAACCAAAGAAATCCAAGACTTCCTCCAAGAAGTCTGCACCTATGCCTGCTGAACCCTCAACTGTAGCCAAGAGAACCAGGTCTACAGTAAAACCCAAGAAAGTGCAAACTGCTGAAGAAGATGGATGGAATGATGAGGATGGAGCTGAGTCTGATGGAGAAAGGGATAAATTGAAAAAATTTGGGATGCGCACAATTCTGAAGAGGAGGTTGTTGAACGATTTAGAATAAGAGGCCATGATCCTATTGTTGGAGAAGCTAGAGGTGCAGAGCTGGAATGACATGGTCCTTCAGTTGGATGGGAGATTGGCCAGAAATGAGATAGTCGAATTCATGGAAAATGTTGTTATCAAGGATGGAAGAGTCACTAGCCAAGTGAAGGGGATAAAAATTTCTTTTGATGCCAAAGAATTAGAAGAGATCCTTGGCATTCCATCTGAAGGCTATGATGACTATACTAGGAAAAAATGGTCAAGTTTAGATGATCTTCCAACTGCTCATCACTAGAAAATTCTGCTACAATGAATAGGAGGTTGAACCTAAGGTTGTATACAAGAGTAAGATGAATCCCCCACACAAAGTGTTATTTAAGTTTATCAGCAAGTGTGTACTGCTAAGACAGGAGAGGAGGCATATTTCTAACTACATGGATTTGGTTCTGATGGAGTGCCTGGACAGTGGGAGGCAGATAAATTGGCCCTACTTCATCATTCAGCTGGTGTACATAGTGGTAAATGTCTCCAAAGCCCATGCCATTCCATATGGCTTCATTCTTACCTATGTACTTGTCTACTAGAAAGTGCCTCTGAAGAAGGTAGAGATGGCCACAAGCAAGGATCACTTTGGCATAAATACTCTTCTGGCTTGTGACTATGAGGTAAATGTCACTGCCAATGAACCTGGTTTATCTAGGAAGACACCTGTGAACAGCAAAGTCAGAGCACTTGTGCAGGAAAGTGGGGTGAAGGATGCAGAAATACTTCGGCTGAAGAACCGTCTAGCAGAGGTTGAATTTGAGAGCGATGCTCTCAGAACTGAGCTTGCTAAAGAAAAGGAGAAGAATGAGGGAATTCTTTGAGATATGTTATCTCTTCTCCAAGCCAAAAACCAAGCCTCCAGCCCTTCCCAGCCTTAGTAGCCTGCCTTAGTACATCAGTGACCCAGATTAGGGACTTTTCTTGTTTTTTTTGCTCATGGTTCTAACTGTTTCTATTTCTTTTTGTGGATTATGGATGAACAATGCTTTCTATCAATGAATTCTGCTGTTTTTGCTCTTAATCTTGTTTCTTTTTCTTTGATAGATTGAATTATTGGTTCACTATTGATGATTAATCCATGATTGCACTTGCAGTTTCCCCAGTGGCCTTGAGTAATTCTTAAATATCTGGGACTTTTCCAAAATTTGCAATTTTTCGATGATGCCAAAAGGAGGAAAAATGATTATGTTCTACTCTGAACATGTGATATTTATAACCTAATGAACCTGGTTCTTTTATGATAAATTCTTAATACTCTAAAATGTCTCAATGTTGGATTAAGTTGGTTACAGGCCTAAGCACAGAGTTTGTCATCATCAAAAAGGGGGAATTTGTTGGCCCAAGAAATTTAATGGTTTTGAAGATTGACAAAGTAACTCAAAGGTGAACCAGGTCCATCACTGGAGACATAGACACATGCAGAGTTAAGGCACGTGAGGTGCACATGCAGGAGATAAACGAAATCTAGGAAATAAGAGATATCTCCTGATCGAAAAGATTACAAAATGATAAGGAGAAGGACTCCTTATTCAGTAAGAACAGAATCAAAGATAAGGAAGGATTTGAGGAGTTGAGATTAACTAGAACTCTTCCACCAGGGAAGAGTAGCATTAGAACTCTAGTAAATCTCTCGTCTACTAATCCTATATATTGCAGATTGTTCTTATTATACATGTACGCACAAAAGCAGAAGTTAAGAAAGAATTGAGAGCAAAATTAGCAGGGCAATTTTGCAAGCAGTTCATGTGATATTCAAGTGTGCGACTCTGAAGCTACTTGAACTAGCTAGAAGAATCAGTTCAAACTGTTGTCTTTTAGTCTAGTTACTTGTAGTAGGTGATTTCAACTTGTACCTTTTCAGCTTTATCTAGATGCATATGTAATTGGTACTGTGTGTTTCAAGTTATAGCTAATGAGTTTGTCGCAAATAGCTAGAGGCTAGTTTTCCACAAAAGGATTATAGGTAATCCTAGGTTTACAAAAGAGTTTTTGTAAATGTTGTTTGGCTCACTGATTTAGTAAAGAGTTTAGGAAAATCCTACTGGGAAGTAGGTCATGGTTTTTTCACCTTTTGAGCCAGGTATTTTCCACGTAAAAATCTCTGTGTTCTTTATTTTTTGTAATTATTATTCCGCAAACAGTAGAGGTTGGAACACATAGAAGAACCTGGTCCTTATATAACTAGTGCACACAAAAATCGGACACCACATAAATCACCCCTGTCGCGCCCCCCTTTTTCCCCTCTTTGCAGCGGGAGACCGGGTTTCGACATGCTTTGGAACAACTCGTTTCCTTTTGGGAAAGGGGTATGGAAATTGAAGAGTCGCCACCTAACGGATTTAAGGTGTGTTAGGGCACCTAATGCAAGTAACTCATATAAACCAATTTGTGTTACTAGAGATTGGGTAAGGGCTTGAAATTACCTTGAGGGGAAGGTGTTAGGCACCCCTCGAGGTCCACAACGATGGGTCCCAGCCAAACTCATTTTGTGAATTAGTCGTTAAGCAAATAAAACAATTTAAACACATAGAGATTATTAAAAACAAGAATAAGGTAGTTCCTAGGTTTATTGGCCTATAGGATCACATTTGTGCAATACCCAGTAAACCTTCCTCAACTAGAGGGGCTAAACATGGCATTAGCGCACAGGTCATCATATCCTTTACTACCTAACTACCCTCCCCTTAGCGGTTATAAGCGGTTTTATTTAGACGAACTCTATGCATGCATTACCCATCCCTTCCTTATGGCCCTGGAGGTGTTTAGGACCTCTAATTTAGGCAGTTCGAGACTCTCCTAAGGTGCTTAAAGGAGAAAATCTAAGCAACAACAAAGAACATATAGGGCTTTTAAGTAAAAGAACAATTAAGGGGCTCATATTTACCTCCACAAATAAACAAATAATTAGCACGTCTCAAACAGCAAGATTTTAGATGTTTCAGAAAGGTCCTAGAACGGGATATCTAGGTGAGCATGACAAGCAGAGAATATGCAGCATTGTGTTAAGGCGAAGTGATAGAAACCTAATCAGTTTGCCTACTGATTTTAGGACTTGCTGAATCTGGGCAGTTCACAAATAATTAAAAAAAGCATAGTTTTACCATTTGCAAGATTTCAATTATCATATAGGCTTGCCTAGGCGTGGATCCGATATGTCCTATAAACATGATATCTAAATGTTAATCAGAATCTTAATACTAACAAGCAATTTTAAACAGGCAGTTTGAGTTCATTATGTCCTATAGGCATGATGTCTGGGTGCTGAACATTACATAACTTATTTTATACGTTTATCTCTATAAGCATGATATCTAGGTGTTGGTACTGCTTTTATACTATCTAGACATAGGCATAGTATTCAGGAGAGTGCAATAAAAGTCCTAAAACATGTTTTCTAATGCACAAAGGAGAACTTTATGAACATGATTATTAGGCAGAATTAATAACAACCTAATGACAGGATTTCTAAGCAGGCATGATGTATGCAGCATCTTTTAGAAAAGAAGAAGTTTTAAAACAAACGATATGATGCCTACGGACATGTTTTCTAATGCATAAATGATCCTAAGAGAATGATTCCTAATGCAAGAAAATAGCCATAGTAATCCTAAGAGCATGATTTCTACCCAACTGTCCGCATAAAAATTATAGGAAAATCCCTCCCCTTTTACTAATATCCCCAAATATATGTTTACAAGGATCATTATTACAAACCATTACATAATAAATAAAAGCTATGCTATATGGAGCCTGAATAGGCCCAAAGTGAACCTGGAAATACCATACCTTCAAACAGTTCAAGGTGCCATAGTCTCATAATGTCTAATAGGGGTATTCTAGTGTGCCAAAGTTCCCAAGGGCCTCAGGGACCCCGGGAAATGCTCACACCAAGATATTTTTAAATAGAGAAGTGGTTATGTGCAGTGTGGAAAGGCCAACCCCAGTGCGCCAGAGTTCGGAGGAATCTCATGGATTCCTAGGCAGTACACACACTGGAGGGGCAGAACTTAAGTAATCTAAGAGTATAAGTTAGAGTGATTGACATAGTTTAGAAAAGAGTATAGAGGTAAATCTTTAGGAGTAAAAATACTTCAGGAGTAGAAATAGTTTAGGAAAACATATTAGGAGTGAAAAAACATGTTGAAAACCTTTTGAAGGAAAGGAAGGTTCAGCAACAACAACATGGTCACAAAAGCATCACATTGGCCAGATTTAACTTCAGTTTGTTAATTAATTCTAGGTGTACAAATAGTTAAACAAAAAGGCAGCAGGGGTTGGGAACACAAGACACTTGAAACAGGAGCACATAAGGAGGATAAGAATGAGAGCACATTGAACAACAAGTACACGGAACAGGCAGGGGCTGATTGACAACCAGCAAAAAAATTCATAGCATCAGAACACAAACTACTGACTCAGAGTCTTAACAGGGAAATCATACTTGAAGCTAAAGTGGTAATAGATAGTAAAGCATAGAGACATGATGCAGGAATAGTCATGATGAGGAATTGGGGTTAATCAAATAAATTAGGAGTCTGATATACTAAAATGAGCATGCTAGTTGAAGGAAGTAAACAGGAAAGTCGGAAGTACTTAAACTAAGGTAAATATGTTGGTTAAAGTAATAAACAAGAAGAGTGAAATATAAACATGATGACCAGGCAGTAAACAAAGTTGATTAGACAGTAGTTATGCTAGTATAGAAAGAAACAGCCTTAATAGAAGCAAAGCAACAAGGAGCACATATATTTGAATCTCGGAATGACACTGTGATAGAAACATACCAGTTAAGGAAGCAAATGCAGAAAGTAAAGTAGGTAGAATTCCACAGTCTAGCCTTGGCTTTCAGCCGACTAGACATGTAATAAGCCCAAGTAGCAGAAAGAGAGATGAGAGAAAGTTTTTTTGTGTGTGTGAAATATCGTTCGTCCTCTTCAGAGGTAGAATAAGATTGTATATATAGCACTTAGGGAGAAAATCAAAATAAGGTAAAAAGGAACACAGTTCAATCAATTAGAAGCAATTAATCAATTTTGGAATCAGTTCCTATAGGAGAGTCCGGAATAGACCCCTTAATTTGGGGTTATCAATTAACGGTCACAAAAGGGTTTCAATTAAGGTAAGGACTCAAAATCATACCATATAGGGAGTCACTCAAGTCCCAAACTGTACTGATAATCTAATTAAGGCAAGTAAAATTAATCAAGGTCATAAATAAGGAAATAAGTAAAAATCCCAAGAGTATTGGTTTTAACAGGAAAGAGTTATTCAAATCCTAAATAGAATCAGTCAATACAACTGGCTCACAGAAATAAACATAATAACGAAAAAATTGAAGAAATCAATGTCACAAATAAAAACATCTAGGGTTTAAGCATATACACTAAAATTAATCAAACATGTAAAGAGATAGTCAGATTCAACACTTGAAAGTTTAAAAAAAAAACTTTTGAAGGAAATTTGGGATGAACCCTAATTTCAGAAAGAGTAAATAAAATCGAAGCAGTTAACTAAAACAAAAGATTTTCGAGGGAAAACACCAAATAATTCTCAAATCGTTTCAGATCTACAAAGATCTGAGCAGATTCAAGAATTTGTAAAACTAGGATTCTCAACATAACAAAGATGAAAGAAACTCGAATAAAAGTCATAGATTCAAACTAAAAACGGAAGAAAATCAGTAGTCACAAACAAGAATGACCCGAGACAGGCCTGTGAGAGAAGTTTCGAACAAAACCGGTTGAATCACTTTGAGATTCTCATAGAATTCTGTGAAGTCGAACAACCAGAAGATGTAACAGGCCGGCAAAGGCCGAAAAATACATAGAAACCCCATAGACGGGGAGTTTTATAGGTGACGGCAGCTAGGTTTCAGTGGGGTGTTTGAGAGAGAATGGAGAGATTAGGGAAAGCAATGACGGTGGAAATGAAAGAGTGAGGGGGTTAGGGTTTGTCTCAGGATTAAAAAAGGTAAGAAATAACATGGACCGTTGATCTTAGAGATCAACAGCCACAATTAGGCGAGGTCTTTGGGTCAGGTAGGCACAGAATTGGGCTTGGGGGTTTTGGGCTGGTATTTTTTTAATGTTTGGGCTGGTGTAATGGGTTAGGTCCAAGAATTAAAAGGGATTAAAGGGCTATTTGTTAAATACTCAATTTAATTGTTAAAAATAATTTATATAAAAATAATTAACAGGTTATAAAAATGATTTTCATGCATAAAAATGTCTTAAAATAATTACTCAATATTTTAAAAATACACCAAGCTATTTTCTGGCAAAATAATGTAATAATGCATGCATGGGCTATAATTGTAAAGTTATTGCAATTATAACCTAAGAACTGTAAATGTGGCTATTTGTAAAATAATTTAAGCTTAATATAAATATAAATAGAAAAATTAAACCATGAAATTGTTATAAAGTCATTTGTAATGCAGTTAGTAATTATTTATATAAATAAAAATATTGGGATAAGTTAATTAAAATCCTTAAAAATGCAGAAATTATGGAAAACTGTTATTTGAGGCTAATGCATAGTTTTGAAGGTATATATGCAATTTTGAAAATATTATAGGGAAAAATTGGGTATCAACAACTGCCCCTCTTTACCCGGGAAGGATGAAAAGAGTTGTTGGGTAAAGATATGATGGCCAATTTTGACGGAGCGAGGTGGTTTGAGAGATTTAGGCCGCACCCCGGTTGAGGATGACATCCTTAGACCATGATGCCCTGGGCCATGAATTGTTCAGTGAGGGATTTGCAGGCCATAAAATGGTGTTCTCGGGCCATGAAAATGATGCCTCCGAACCATGACGCCTTTGAATAATGATGTGCAATATTAAGAGATCCTCAGGACATAACATGGTGTCTTCCGGCTATGAGGATAATGCCTTTAGACAATGATGCCTTTGGACAAGTTGGCGATATTTCATCCCATGATATGAAAAGACATGATGCTAGGAGCGACAAGAAATGGCTTAGTCTTTTATGAATTTGAGGGCAGAGCTTAGCCCAAAAGAAGAGAAAATAGATAGTGCCGGAGAGACGGTGCTTAGTCTCGGCAAATAAAAAGGCAATGATTGGCCTTATGCAAATAGGAGGCAGGGCTTAGCCTCATGCAAGATTCGGGACAGGGATTAGTCCCATGCAGATGGAAGACAGTGGTTAGCCTTATGCAAATGGAGAGGCAGGGCTTAGCCTCGTGCAGATATGGAGACAGGGCTTAGTCCCTTGCATATGGAAGGCAGTGCTTAGCCTTATGCAAATGGAGAGGCAGGGCTTAGCCTCGTGCAGATATGGAGACATAGCTTAGTCTCATGCAAGATTTCTGGACAGGGATTAGTCCATGCAGATGGAAGGCAGTGCTTAGCCTTATGCAGATATGGAGGCAGGGCTTAGCCTCATGCAAATATGGAGACAGAGCTTTGTCTCATGCAAGGTTCGGGACAGGGCTTAGTCCCATGCAGATGGAAGTCAGTGCTTAGCCTTATGCAGATATAGAGGCAGGGCTTAGCCTTATGCAAATATGAAGACAGATCTTAGTCTCATCCAAGGATAAGGCAATGCTTAGCCTTATGCAAATGAGGAGGCAAGGCTTAGCCTCATGCAAATATGGAGACAGAGCTTAGTCTCATGCAAGATTCGGGACAGGGCTTAGTCCCATGTAGATGGAAGGCAGTGCTTAGCCTTATGCAGATATGGAGGCAAGTCTTAGCCTCATGAAAATATGGAGACACAGATTTGTCTCATGCAAGGTTCGGGACAGGGCTTAGTCCAATGCAGATGGAAGGCAGAGATTAGCGTTATGCAAATATGGAGGCAGGGCTTAGCCTCATGAAAGATTGAGACAGAGCTTAGTCTCACGCAAAGAGAAGGCAACCTTAGCCTTATGCAAATATGGAGGCAGGGCTTAGCCTCATGAAAGATTGAGACAGAGCTTAGTCTCACGCAAAGAGAAGGCAACCTTAGCCTTATGCAAATATGGAGGCAGGGCTTAGCCTCATGAAAGATTGAGACAGAGCTTAGTCTCATGCAAAGGAAAACATAGTAGGTGATAGCAGAGTATTTCTTAGCTGGAAGTGGATTCAGTATTGTTGTTGTTATGAAGGTTGTGATTTTGAGGCGTGCATATTCCTTGTTCCTACATTCAAAGAAAAATCATGAGTTCTACTCGATTTGTGCCTTCGTCGGCTTGCTTGACTTGCTTTGCTCGGTCTGAAGATCCTGTTCAAATCATTGGGGGTAGCATTTGCTAAATAGAGTTATTTCAAAAGCAAGCATGCATAGTTTTCAAAGTCATAGTAAAAAATATGTTTTTTTAGAAATTAGTTAGATGAACCAGTGACTATAACACGATCTGAGACATCGCGACGTCTTTTGCCGTAAAATTTTGAGGGTCCTCCTGAAAATTCTGTCTCAGTTAGACGGACAAACATTTCTGACTGTTGTATATGTTGTGATCGGCTGAACTTGCTTCAGAATTTTGAGGGTCCCCCTCAAAATTCTGCCCCAGTTTCTGATTGTGTGGGTAATAAGATTTTTATTGAATTGTGACTGAACCCATAGGGCTGCCTACATATCCCCTCTTAAACGGGAATCAGGTCGAGCGTAGTTCAATTACATCATATGCAGAAAACATAAATAGTTACACATAATATCAATTGACTGCATCTGAATTGATTGGTTTTGTCCATACTTCTCCGTCCATTTCTGCGAGTATGAGGTCTCCCTATGTCAGTACTCTGTGAACCATGTAAGGACCTTGCAAGTTGGGAGAGAATTTCCCTTTGGCTTCATCCTGATGCGGAAAGATCTTCTTCAACACCAGTTGCCCTGGTGTGAACTTTCTCGGCTTGACTCTTTTGTTGAAGGCTCTGGACATCCTGTTCTGATAAAGTTGTCCATGACATACCGCATTCATCCTTTTTTCGTCTATGAGGGCTAGCTGCTCATAACGGCTCTTTATCCATTCTGCGTCGCTGAGCTCAGCTTCTTGTATGATCCTCAAGGAAGGAATCTCTACTTCGGCGGGAATAACAGCTTTAGTACCATAAACCAGCAAATAGGTTGTTGCCTCGGATGATGTGCGGACTGTGGTACAGTATCCCAGTAAGACGAATGATAGTTTCTCGTGCCACTATTTGTGATTCTCTACCATTATCCTCAGTATCTTCTTGATATTTTTGTTGGCGGCTTCTACGGCTCCATTCATTTGATGTTTGTATGCTGTGGAATTCTTGTGCTTGATTTTGAAAGTCTCGCACATGGCTTTCATCAGATCACTATTGAGATTGGCGGCATTGTCAGTGATGACGGATTCTGGAATTCCGAACCGACAAACAATCCGATCGCGGACAAACTCTGCCACAACCTTCTTAGTCACTGCTTTGTAAGATGCTGCTTCGACCCATTTGGTGAAGTAATCAATAGCTACCAAGATGAACTGATTTTCTTTTGAGGCGGTGGGCTCGATTGGACCAATGACGTCCATTCCCCAGGCGACGAGTGGCCAAGGTGAGTTTGTTGCATTGAGCTCATTCGGCGGAACTTTTATCATATCTGCATGTACTTGACATTGGTAGCATTTTTGAACATATCGGATGCAATCTGTCTCCATGGACATACAGAAATAATCGACCCTGAGTATCTTCTTGGCCAAGACAAAGCCATTTGTATGCGGGCCGCAGGTTCCGGAATGTTCTCTTCTAGCAACTTAGAAGCTTCTTTTGCGTCGACACACCTCAATAATCCCAAATCAGGAGTTCTTCTATATAGGGTTCCTTCGCTATGGAAGAAATTGTTGGACAATCTCCGATGCGTGCGTTTCTGAGTATGGTTTGCATGCTCTGGGTATTCTCCTTTTGTCAGATACCTTTTGATGTCGTGGAACCAAGGCTTCCCATCTATTTCTTCTTCAACATGAGAACAATATGCCGAATAACTATGGACCCTTACTGGGATAGGATCAATGAAGTTCTTGTGTGGATGTTGTATCATTGATGACAAAGTGTCCAATGCATCGGCAAACTCGTTCTGAATTCTGGGAACATGTCAAAACTCTATCTTTGTGAACCTTTTCCTTAATTCCTGCACATAGTGCAGATATGGTAATATCTTGGAATTCTTGGTTTCCCATTCTCCTTGTACCTGGTGCACAAGAAAATCTGAATCACTGATCACCAGCAGCTCCTGAATGTTCATGTCAATGGCCATGTGGAGTCCTAATATGCAAGCCTCGTATTCCTCCATGTTGTTGGTGCAGGGGAATCTGAGTTTCGCAGATACGTGATAGTGCTGACCAGTTTCCGATACCAAGATGTATCTAATGCCGACTCCTTTGAAATTTTTCGCTCCGTCAAAGAACATTCTCCAACCATCATAGGCTTCAGTAATGTCTCCTCCTACGAATGATACCTCTTCATCGGGAAAATACGTTTTCAGGGGTTCATATTCTCCGCCCACAGGGTTTTCAGCAAGGAGGTCTTCCAGTGCCTGTCCCTTGACTGATTTTTGAGTTACATAAACAAAGTCGAATTCACTTAACAAGATTTTCCATTTAGTCACTTTCCAGTGGGCATAGGATTCTGAAAGATATACTTCAAAGGATCCATTCTTTATATGAGATATGTTGTATAGGCACAAAAGTAATGCCTCAAATTCTGAGCTATCCAGGTCAATGCACAGCAGGTTTGTTACAGCAAAGAACATCGTGTTTCATAAGGTGTAAACTTCTTACTCAGGTAGTAGATGGCCTGTTCTTTTCTCCATGTCTCGTCGTGCTGCCCCAGGACGCAGCCGAAAGCTCTGTCTAGCACTGCAAGGTAAAGTAGCAATGGTCTACCTGGATCTGGCGGGACCAAGACTGGTGGTGTTGATAAGTACTCCTTGATTTTGTCAAAAGCCTTTTGACAATCTTCGGTCCAACTAGTTGCAGCATCCTTCTTCAACATCTTAAAAATTGGCTCACATATAACTGTGGATTGGGCTATGAATCGACTGATGTAGTTTAGCCTTCCCAGAAAACACATTACATCCTTCTTACTCTTTGGCGGTGGTAGCTCTTAGATGGCTTTGACTTTAGACGGATCCAATTCTATCCATCAGCGGTTGACGATGAATCCCAATAACTTTCCGGTAGGAACCCCGAATGCATATTTTGTAGGGTTTAACTTTAGGTTGTACTTCCATATTCTATCGAAGAATTTCCTCAAGTCTGCTATATGATCTGTGGCCTTCTTGGATTTAATGATGACATCGTCCACATACACCTCAATCTCTTTATGTATCATGTCATGAAAGAAAGTAGGCATGGCCCTCATGTAGGTGGCCCCAGCGTTCTTTAGGCCGAACGGCATCATCTTGTAACAGTACACCCCCCCAGGGTGTGATGAAAGTGGTTTTCTTAGCGTCCTCCCCGTCCATCCAAATCTGATGGTAACCGGTGAAACAATCTACAAAGGACTGGAGTTCATGTCTGACACAACTGTCGATTAAGATATGTATGTTCGAAAGTGGGAAATCATCCTTTGGGATAATCGACACAGATTCTAACCTTGCCATCCTTCTTTGGAACGGGCACGATGTTGGCTAACCAGGTTGGGTATTCCACTACCCTGAGGACCTTGGCCTTAATAGGCAATAACTTTCTCTTTGATTTTCAGACTCATATCAGGCTTGAATTTCCTGAGTTTCTGCTTCACTGGTGGACACATTGGGTTTGTGGGAAACTTGTGGGCCACAATAGATGTACTTAATCCGGTCATGTCGTCGTACGACCATGTGAAGATGTCCCCATACTCTTTCAAGAGCTGGGTGTACCCTTTTTTTTCTGACGGCGACAAGTGAATGCTAATGTGGGTTTCCTTGATAGTTTTAGAATCTCCTAAGTCGATTATTTCAGTCTCGTCTAGGTTGGACTTAGGCTTGTTCTCAAAGTCCTCCGTTTCTCTGACAATTTCCTCAGGTATGACATCCTCTTCTTCTGAATCACTATCCTTTTGTTGCATTGCCTCATTACATGTCACAGTTGCCGGTTCATCGAGATAGGCAATAGTAATGCTCTATGGATAAAGATACGAGAGAAAGGTGGTAATAATAAACATCAATTCATTGAAAGCGTTAGACAAAAGTGCTTTTCAATAATTTAAATAATGTTTTGAAACATTGGAAATATTATTTAAGATAAAATGCAAAAAGAGAAATCTTTTTTCTAGAAAAGCAAAATTTTAGCAATGTTGTTCAGCCTTGCTATCCCGGAACTCGTCGGGTCCTCGATGGTCTAACAGTCCATTGCCTTTCGGTATACTTGGAGGGGGAGAAGGTGGAGGGCCTCTGGATCTGGTATGATAAGCTGATGATGACAGTATGCATGAACCAACCTTTGGGGAATGGGAATAATCAAAAGAAATAAAGAAAAACAAAACGTAGCCAAGTCAGTAAGAGTTCTGAAAAGAATATTTGCAATATTTAAACACATATTGCAGAATGTAAATTCGCGTCCTATTTTGCGAGCCTCGTTGTGCCTGAGGTAGGCCTAGCGACAAGTTGTTTTGGAGAACTTAGATGCCAATAAATGCCTCATTTCATTAATATAAAAAACAGACGAATCCCAAAACGACACTAAGATAATAAAATATAAGTCATTACTTGCACTTGGCCTTATTACATTTGGAGAAGCAAATAAATCTAATCTACTTGGTCCCAGAAGGACCTTCCCCAGGCTTGATCTTTCTGACTCCATCAATCAGGTCCCCCAGTTCGCGCATGCCCAACAACAGGTATATTCTTGCTAGATGTCCTCCCTCGCCTCCTTCAGCATTCTGGCAGTCGGTTATTCTTTTCTTTGTCTTTTCTCCCAGCTCTATCAAGCCCTACTCCAGATATTCTACCCTTTCATTGGAGGTGATAGCCATTTCCCTCCATTCCTTGATTAATCTCTTGTCTGTCTCGTGTATCTCCTGATGTTTGGCCTCGAAGTCATGAATCCTCTTGCGCAACTTGTTGTATTTTACTTGGGTTTCTGCATCTTCGTCTAGGACCCTATTTCCCTGACCAATTTGTGGCTCAACTTTCCCAGCTAAGTTGTCCTCCAACCATGCCAGGTAAAAGGGTGCATGTCCCGCATGATACTTGTCTGGCTCGATGGTGTCCTTCTCCACAATAATCTTTGAGTGACACATATGTTGTGCTTGACACTTGTAAGGGATGTCGTCATCCTGAAAATCCACCCGAAAATGACTTATCTTCGCAACTCGTGGTATGATCTGCTTAGGGTGATGGAAGGCAATATGGTCATTCCACTCCCTTCGTGGAAAATCATGGCGGTATTGACCCTTTTGGAGATGCTCCATTAACCACAACTGCAACAGCAAATTGCAAACCTCAAAATGTTTGGACCCTTTCTGGCAGTGGTCCAAGGCCTGGTAGATATCAGCTACAATCATAGGGATTGTGGTGTATGTGTGTCCCTCGATTCCTTCCATTAGAGTCTTGGTGACCATAGCCAGTCTAGTGTGAATTCTTTCCCTTTTCGTTGGGAACACTATCATACCCAAGAATCAAACAATGAACACGAAAACTCTGCGGTGAATATGACCTAAGGAAGTGATCGAAAAATCATCATGGAAAATATGGCAGGACTTGCTATGACCGTATCTCTCATAAAAGTAGTCAAATGGTATATAAGATTTCTTTAAGCACTCCAAATCGGTGTTCTTTTTCAGACCCATCATTTTTAGAAATCCCCTTAGCAATGCGATTTTCCGGTACCAATATCCCAGGGCTGCCCAAGGTAGCCCATCCCGATTTCTTCTAGGAGGGGGGTCATTTCTATAACCCCGAAGCGAAACACTGATCTTTCACGATCCCAGAACATGGTTGCAGCTTTTATCAACATGTTATTTGGTTGGATCTCTAACAGAGAAGGCAAATTTCTCAGGACCTTCTTCACATGTTTTTTGTCACTTGAGGAAAGATCTTTCCACTAATCTAGTAGCGGTGGTGGTATACTACGGACCATGCCGAACCTGGGGACCTCGTGCCTCATTTTTTACAAAACAAATAAGGTTAGACCCTTTCCCCCTCCAGATTCGACCATTTATATATCCATGATTAGCATATTGGCATTTAGTTAATGCACAAAACGTGGTTGCGTCCGTTGGGATTATGGAAACCCCGGTGGACTTTTTGGATAAGGTTTGTCTTAAAGGGGTTATTATATGGACAACATATTAATCTGGCTAGGTTTGACCATGATGCATGTACAGTTATAATCAGAGTAAGGCACGGAACCGTCGGTTGCATCGCTGATCGACTAGTTTTACCGCAAATAAGCCTTTCCAAATTTAAAGGGTGATATATAGGAAGAGCGCAACCACTCATCAAGCGTTGTTATAGGATTGATTACGCACGAGTGGAATATGATGTTGAGCATGATTTATGCAGCAGTAAATAGCATGTTGTCATGTATTTGCACGTTAGGAAAATAATAAATGCAGTATTTAATAATTGAAAGATGTTTAAGAAAGGAAAACAAAGAAACAAGTCAGTTTCTGCAGTAAAGGAAATCATAAATGCTCAAAACGGGCAATTAAATTCACATAAGGGGAAAAGGAAAGGGTGTGCACGTATTAACAAAAGAAGCATGCTTAAGATTAACTTACAAATAACAAGTTAGTTATGATAAAAGCCTAAAATCCCCAGCAGAGTTGTCATGCGGTCGCGCCCCCCTTTTTCCCCTCTTTGCAGCGAGAGTCCGGGTTTCGACATGCTTTGGGACAACTCGTTTCCTTTTGGGAAAGGGGTATGGAAATTGAAGAGTCGCCACTAATGGATTAAGGTGTGTTAGGTCACCTAATGCAAGTAACTCATATAAATCGATTTACATTACCAGATATTGGGTAAGGGCTTGAAATTACCTTGAGGGGAAGGTGTTAGGCACCCCTCGAGGTCCACAACGATGGGTCCCGGCCAAACTCATTTTGTGAATTAGTCATTAAGCAAATAAAACAATTTAAGCACATAGAGATTATTAAAAACAAGAATAAGGGAGTTCCTAGGTTTATTGGCCTATAGGATCACATATGTGCAATACCCGGTAAACCTTCCTAAACTAGAGGGGCTACACGTGGCATTAGCGCACAGGTCATCATATCCTTTACTACCCCAATTACCCTCCCCTTAGCGGTTTTAATTATACGTACTCTATGCGTGCATTACTCGTTCCTTGCTTATGGCCCTGGAGGTGTTTAGGACCTCTAATTTAGGTAGTTTGAGACTCTCCTGAGGTGCTTAAAGGAGAAAATCTAAGCGACAACAAAGAACATATAGGACTGTCAAGTAAAAGAACAATTAAGGGGCTCATGTTTACCTCCACAAATAAACAGATAATTAGCACGTCTCAAACAGCAAGATTTCAAATGTTTCAGAAAGGCCCTAGAACAGGATATCTAGGTGAGCATGACAAGTAGAGAATATGCAGCATTGTGTTAAGGCAAAGTGATAGAAACCTAATCAGTTTTCCTACTGATTTTAAGACTTTCTGAATCTGGGCAGTGCACAAAAAATTAAACAAGGCACAGTTTTACCCTTTGCAAGATTTCAGTTATCCTACAGGCTTGCCTAGGTGTGGATCCGAGATGTCCTATAAACATGATATCTAAATGTTAATCATAATCTTAATACTAACAAGCGATTTTAAATAGGCAGTTTGAGTTTATTATGTCCTATAGGCATGATGTCTAGGTGCTGAACATTACAGAACTGATTTTATACGTTTATCTGTATAAGCATGATATCTAGGTGTTGGGACTGCTTCTTATACTATCTAGACTTAGGCGTAGTATTTAGGCGAGTGCAATAAAAGTCCTAAAACATGTTTTCTAATACACAAGGAGAACTTTATGAACATGATTATTAGGCTTAATTAATAACAACCTAGTGACAGGATTTCTAAGCACGCATGATG
Organism: Nicotiana paniculata; assembly: GCA_005239505.1. Taxonomy (NCBI): domain Eukaryota; kingdom Viridiplantae; phylum Streptophyta; class Magnoliopsida; order Solanales; family Solanaceae; genus Nicotiana; species Nicotiana paniculata. The sequence goes on along the minus strand of ML326485.1, from coordinate 16,259 downwards.
TATGCAGCATCTTTTAGAAAAGCAAAAGTTTTAGAACAAACGATATGATGCCTACGAACATGTTTTCTAATGCACAAATGATCCTAAGAGCATGATTCCTAATGCAAGAAAATAACCATAGTAATCCTAAGATCATGATTTCTACCCAACTGCTCCCACAAAAATTATATGAAAATCCCTCCCGTTTTACTAATATCCCCAATATTTGTTTACAAGGATCATTATTACATACCATTACATAATATATAAAAGCTATGCTATAGGGAGTCTGAATAGGCCCAAAGTGAACCTGTAAATACTAGGCCTTTAAATAGTTCAAGGTGCCATACTCTCATAATGTCCAATAGGGGTATCCTGGTGTGTCAAAGTTCCCAAGGGCCTCAGGGACCCCATACAATGCTCACAGCAAGATCCTTTTAAATAAGGAAGTGGTTATGTGCAGTGTGGAAGGTCCAACCCCAGTGTGCCAGAGTTCGGAGGAATCTCATGGATTCCTAGGCAGTACACACACTGGAGAGGCAGAACTTAAGTAATCTAAGAGTAGAAGTGAGAGTGCTTGACATAGTTGAGAAGACAGTATAGAGGTAAATCTTTAGGAGTGAAAATACTTGAGGAGTAGCTATAGTTTAGGAAAACATATTAGGAGTGAAAAAACATGTTGAAAACCTTTTGAAGGAAAGGAAGGTTCAGCCACAACAGCATGGTCACAAAAGCATCACATTGTCCAGATTCAACTTCAGTTTGTCAATTAGTTCTAGGTGTACAAACAGTTACACAAAAAGGGAGCACGGGTTGGCAACACAAGACACTTGAAACATGAGCCCATAAAGAGGATAAGAAGAATGGCACATTGAACAACAAGTACACAGAGCATGCACGGGCTGATTGACAACCAGCAACAAAATTCATAGCATCAGAACACAAACTACTGACTCAAAGTCTTAACAGGGAAATCAAGCTAAAGTGGTAATAGACAGTAAAGCATAGAGACAGGACGCAGGAATAGTCATAATGAGGACAGGGGTCTACTACACAGAATTAGACATGCCAATTTGGGTTAATCAGATAAATTAGGAGTCTGAGATACTAAAATGAGCATGCTAGTTGAAGGAAGTAAACACGAAAGATGGAAGTACTTAAACTAAGGTAAACATGTTGGTTAAAGTAATAAATAAGAAGAGTGAAATTTAAACATGTTGATCAGGCAGTAAACAGAGTTGATTAGACTGTAGTTATGCTAGTATAGAAAGACACGGCCTTAATAGAAGCAAAGCAACAAGGAGCACATAGATTTGAATCTCGGAATGACATTGTGATAGGAATGTACCAGTTAAGGAAGCAAATGCAGAAAGTAAAGTAGGTAGAATTCCACAGTCTACCCGTGGCTTTGAGTCAGCTAGACAAGTAATGAGCCCAAGTAGCAGAAAGGGAGATGAGAGAAAGTTTTTGTATGTGTGTGAAAACTATCGTTCGTCCTCTTCAGAGGTAGAATAAGAGTGTATATATAGCACTTAGGGAGTAAATCAAAATAAGGTAAAAAGAAACACGGTTCAATCAATTAGAAGCAATTAATCAATTATGGAATCAATTCCTATAGGAGAGTCCGAAATAGACCCCTTAATTGGGGGTAATCAATTAACGGTCACAACAGGGGTTCAATTAAGGTAAGGACTCAAAATCATACCATATAGGGAGTCAGTCAAGTCCCAAACTGTACTGATAATCTAATTAAGGCAAGTAAAATTAATCAAGGTCATAAAATCCCAAGAGTACTCGTTTTAACAGAAAAGAGTTATTCAAATCTTAAATAGAATCAGTCAATACAATTGGTTCACAGAAATAAACATAATAACGAAAAAAATTGAAGAAATCAATGTCACAAATAAAAACATCTAGGGTTTAAGCATATACGCGAAAATTAATCAAACATGTAAAGAGATAGTCAGATTCAACACTTGAAAGTTTTAAAAAAAAATCCTTTTGAAGGAAATACCGGACGAACCCTAATTTCAGAAAGAGTAAATAAAATCGAAACACTTAACTAAAACAAAAGATTTTCGAGGGAAAACACCAAATAATGCTCGAATCATTTTAGATCTACAAAGATCTGAGCAGATTCAAGCATTCGTAGAACTAGGATTTTCAAAATAACAAAGATGAAAGAAACTCAAATAAAAGTCATACATTCAAACTAAAACAGAAGGAAATTAGTACTCACAAACAAGAATGGCCCTAGACAGGCCTGTGAGAGAAGTTTCGAACAAAACCGGTTGAATCTCTTTGAGATTCTCTTAGAATTCCATGAAGTCGAACAACCAGAAGATGTAACAGGCCGGTAAGGGCCGAAAAATACATAGAAACCCCATAGACGGGGAGTTTTGCAGGTGACGGCGTCTAGGTTTCAAGGGGTGTTTGAGAGAGAGTGGAGAAATTAGGGAAAGCAGTGACGGCGGAAATGAAAGAGTGAGGGAGTTAGGGTTTGTCTCAGGATTAAAAAAGGTAAGAAATAACGTAGACCGTTGATCTTAGAGATTAGGCGAAGTCTTTGGATCGGGTAGGCACAGAATTGGGCTTGGGGGTTTGGGCTGGTATTTTTTTAATATTTGGGTTGGTGTAATGGGTTAGGTCCAAGAATTAAAAGGGATTAAAGGGATATTTGTTAAATACCCAATTTAATTGATAAAAATAATTTATATAAAAATAATTAACAGGTTATAAAAATGATTTTCATGCATAGAAATGTATTTAAATAATTACTCAACATTTAAAAATACACCACGCTATTTTCTGGCAAAATAATGTAATAATGCATGCATGGGCTATAATTGCAAAGTTATTGCAATTATAACCTAAGAACTGTAAATGTGGCTATTTGTAAAATAATTTAAGCTTAATATAAATATAAATAGCAAAATTAAACCATGAAATTTTTATAAAGTCATTTGTAATGCAGTTAGTAATTATTTATATAAATAAAAATACTGGGTTAAGTTTATTAAAATCCTTAAAAATACAGAAATTGTGGAAAAAAGTTAATTGAGGATAATGCATAGTTTTGAAGGTATATATGTAATTTTTAAAATATTATTTGAAAAAATTGGGTATCAAAAACCCACCCTCTTGTGTGGTGTTGACGTTTAGAACATCACATTTTAATCAAATTAAGCAGGTAAAGGTGAAACTAGTAATTAAGGAATGTAGTCATAATAAGAACAACTGCATATTCAATGAATATAAGGACCTAGGAACTCTAAGAGGCCGATTTCCACAAATAAGTCTGGGCACTTACTCGTCACCTCGCATACATGGACTACAATCAGCATAGAAGACTCAAATCCTAAGGGGTAGTTCCCCCACACAAGGTTAGGCAAGATACTTACCTCAAAGAAGACAAATCGATAGTCTAAAATGAACTTATCGGGTGAAATGACCTCCGGATGGCTCAAATCTAACCACAATAACTTCAAAGTACAAATAAAACTCATAAGAAACTATTTCGGATCATAAAGACTCAATCTTTATCAAAATCGACAAAAAAGCCGACCCCCAGGCTCGCACCTCGGAACCCGACAAATTTCACAAAAACCAAACACACATTCCAATACGAGTTCAACCATACTAAATTTATCAAATTCCAATACCAATTCGTCCCTCAAATCATGATTTTTCATTTTGAAAACTTTCTTCAAAAACCACCATTTTCCTCAACTCAAAACACAAATTAAATGATAAAAATAAATATAAAATCATGAAATGTATTAAATTCTAGGTGAAGAACACTTACCCAATCGATTTGCTTGAAAATCCTAAAAAGAAGGTCCCAAAACCGAGGTATAAAACTCAAAATATGAAGAAAATGGCCAACCCTCGACTTAAATGATTCTGCCAGGATTTCCACATCTGCAGACAAGAAGGCGCACCTGCGCACACGCATTTTCGAGAAAGAGTTCGCATCTGAAAACCCATATAGCCAGGTCTAGAACCGCATCTGCGGATTTACAACCGCACCAGCGGCACCAGAAGCGCAAGGAGGAAATGTAGAAGCGGTCTTCTTTCCAGGTGCGATCGCTGGCTGCAAAAGCGGCCTTTGCACCTGCGTCCTGGCCTCCACAGAGGAAAGTGAGCTCCCCAGCCATTATGACCGCAAAATCGACCAGGCTCACGCAGAATCAGAGCCACACCTATGCTCCAAAGTGTCGCAGGTGCGAAACATCAGAACCAGACTTGTACAAAACCATGAAAAACATCTGAAACTCGACCGAAACACGACAGGAGCCCTCGGGACCCTGTCCAAGCATACCAACAAGTTCAATAACCTAACACGGACCCGCTTGTGGCCTCAAATCACATCAAACAACCACGAAACTACGAATCGCACCATGAATCGAACTTATGGACTTTCAAATCTTCCAACTTCTAAAACTTGCGTCGAAACCTGTCTAACCAACCCAGAATGACGTCAACTTTTGCAGGCAAGTCCCAAATTACATAACAGAGTTTTTCCAACTCTCAAAATCGCATTCCGACCCCGATATCACCAAAGTCAACTATAGATCAAACCTCTCCACTTTCCAAAATTCAACTTTCGCCGAAATGCTTCAAATCACCCTACGGACCTCCAAATCCAAATCCGAACGCATGCCTAAGTCCAAAATCACCACAAAAAGTTGTTCAAGACCTTATGCCGCTGAAGGGAGCTTAAATTCTCAAAATGACCAACCGGTCGTTACATTCTCTCCCTCTTAGACAAATATTCATCCTCGAACGTGCCTAGAATCGCCATGAAGTCTTCAAATCACTGAATGCACACCTCCAACATACACCCGTGGTTGATCCCACATCACCCCAATCCTCATAAGCCTGACGACACCATTTGAACTATAATTTGGCCTTTCTACCAACACCGATAAGCCTCAGAGTCAAAATTCTCATCTTCCATTATTTTCAAAAAGAACCGATTCAAAATCTATACCTGGTATCAGTCTCAACTAGTTGAACAACTCATTTGTACACCCACAAGGTACGACCACACAACATAACACACCACACATAGGCCCATAATAACATTTCTGATCACAACAGCTGCCGGTAATAAAAACCAGCACCGACAGTTAGCCTCATATCCGATAGGAACGCGTTTCAAACCTTCACAACACTGACGATGATGCAAGAACCACGAAGACATCATAACTATACACTTGAATCAACTAGTCTCAACTAAAACCACCGGGCACACACCCCGTAAGCTAAAACTCAAGAAGAACAGAACGAAAATAACTGAATATGTAAAGAGAAACACATAAGAGAAACATCAAACAAGCCCGACAGGCACAACTCTCTATAAGTACCTTACTACAAATCAATTTAAATAGGAAAATCAAGTACATAAAAACCATACGGATCTCACCCTGGTATAACTCTCCACCGCGGCACGCAGCCTGGCTCAACATACCAAATCATATGAAATCGCGAGGGTCTCCCCAACTCTAAATCTCAGGTCGAATATACTTCTTATCAATTGAAATCTTCCACTAACTCAGTTCTGCCAATAAAATCACAAAACTTACTGAATTCTCACCCCGATAAAGTACAAATTCAAAAATTATAACCAAAAATACTCAGTAATCGCACCAAAACCTACCATAATGAGCAAGAGGGACTCACTTCTAGTCTCACCACTCTCCATGATGAATAAAAACAACGATAGACATGGGCTACCACTCCTAAAATCTCCCAAAATGGGCAAACACATAAGAAGTGTGAAAATCATAGAACTCACCCATAAATGAAACAACAAATAAGGGAAACTTCTCCCGATAAGCAGAACCGAAAGGAAATACAAATGGTTCCCCTCTGTAACAAATCAAAAACATACATATATGACATCATCTGGCACAACAGCCTTTAGCCTACTATATGAAACACATCAACGAGTCGGGCCTCCCCCTCTTAGGCTCCCCCTACTCTTCTGAATACCCCGTTGTGACACACCTGTCCGGAGTCTAGGACAATCTCTCACCAAGTGTCTAGTATCTCCACACTCAACGCAACCTCTCTGCTGACGTGGCTGTGGAAACTGTGCAGTACAGGTACCGTGAGACCAATGAGCACCTAAAATGATGTGCGAAGCCTAAAGCGCAAATTGAACTGGTTGACCCACAAAACCTCTACCATGTTGTACCCTACCTCCAAAATAAGGACCAGTATATCTCTCCGGCCTACGAGGCCTCCTCGCCTCCCTGTCCTCTCTCTCCTGACCCCGACTGTATTCTCTCTCCTAATCCCACATGCCCTCTGCTCTGCAATCGATCCCTACCACCTGCTAAAAGGAAACATTTGACTCTAACTCCCGAGCCATGCTAAATCGAATATCATTCCTGAGTCCCTCAATGAATCTACGGACACGCTCTCTAACTGTAGCGACCAAAGCAGGTGCATGCCTGGCCAAATCACTTAATCTCACGGCATACTCTAACACTGACATAGTGCCCTGGCGTAGCTGCTCAAACTCCGTACGCCATGCATCTCGAAGGGACTGAGGTATAAACTCTCTCAGGAACACCTCTAAAAACTGAACCCATGTGAGTGAAGCTGACTTGGCCGGGCTACCCAACTCATACGCCCGCCACCACTAATAAGCCGCTCCCTGAGCTGAAACGTAACAAAAGCAACCTCGCTCGTCTCCACAATACCCATAGTGCAAAGAATGTGGTGACACTCCTCCAGGAAACCTTGGGCATCATCTGTCGCCAATCTACTGAAGGTAGGAGGGTGGTACTTCTTGTACCTCTCAAGTCTAAGTTGTTCTTCCTCATATTTTGTTTCCCTAACCACGAGCTGAACTAGGACCACAGGCTATGTCGCCATGACACCTGGAACCTAACCAACATGAACTCGCTGCTCTAGAGTGTGGGCGGCGAGAGTCAGAGCTCCTCCCCCGATCTGTGAAGTAGATGGTGCACCCGGAATCAATCCCGCCTGAGTCAATATACCAAACATACTTAAGAACTGTGCTAAGGTCTCCTGAAGTCCTGGGGTTAACAGCAGGCGCCTCCGGTACCTGTCCCCAATAGGAACTACTGGCGGCTCCTCAACTACTGCTCTGGTAGGTGCCCTAGTTGTCGCACGTGCTCCTCGCCGGCCTCTTCCTCTGCCTCTAGCGACATCTGCTCCGGGGGTAATGTCATCAGGAACTGCAGCTCGTGTCCTCACCATCTGTGAGAGAATGGAATGATAAAAGTTCAAACTTCGAGATCAATGAACTCGCATGATATGAATGAAGGAAGTGAAATTTTCCTAATAGTTCTGTAGCCTCTCGAATATAAGTAAAAACGTCTCCGTATTGATCTGACTAAACTCGTTTATGACTTGTAGAACCTATGAACCTAGATCTCTGATACCAACTTGTCACGGCCCAATTTCCCCTCCGTTGGGTATCGTGATGGTACCTAGTCATAAGGACTAGGTATGCCTAACATCTAGGGAATAAAAAAATAATAAATAACATCTAATAATTTCTAAAATGAAATTCTCTATACAATTTAAATTTCCCCAAAATCGTTAGTACAAGTCATAAGCTCTAAAGAGTTTACTACAACTTCTAAATAAAACTGTTTGGAAATAAGTAAAAATAGCCTGAATACAAAAATGGGACGGTGACTCTGAAGCCTGCGAACACAGCAGCAGGTTTACCTTGAGTCTGCACAGCAACAATCCATACTGCTAGCTATTGATCAACTTACTTTGCAATACCTGGATCTGCACAAAAATATGCAGAAGTGTAGTATGAGTACACACAGCGGTACCCAGAAAGTATCAAGACTAACCTCAGTGGAGTAGTGACGAGAAACAGTCAAGACACCTACTGGACTAAATAACCTGAACAAAAATGAGTATAGGAACAACAGAGTATGATATCTACCTAAGACTACGCGATATGGCTAACAATACAGTAATTGCAATAAGAGAGGCAAACAACAAATATTAGCGAAATACCAAACTAATAACACAGAAGGATGAACAGAAACACCACCCAAATCCAAAATCACATATACAAGAAGGAAAAGTAATCACTCAACCACGACGACCGTTTTCACATCAGGTTTTAGTCAATAAACTCCACGAGGTACCAAACCTCGGGCTAATCACAAGTCACGGGACTCAATACTTGAACCCTAACACTTGGCATCATGTGCCCTAATTACACCTCATAACCCCATTGACAACTCACACTCCAAATAGAGCCATTCTCACATAGAAGGAAACTAAACCAGGGTATCTATACTCAACAATAACAAGGAAGCCCCTTAATCTGATAAGAGTGCTTAACTATGTATATTCTTGTGCAAGTGTCCTAACATTGTTCAACCAGCTAGTAGCATAAAAAAAAGGAACGGACAGCACATAGAATGTTTTCTCACAACTTTCACAAGATAGGGCTCACACCAGTAAGCATACCACTACAAAAATATCAACAACAAGATTGCCCCCAAGCCATCACAAATTGGTCCCTGACACAGCCCACCTTGTCTCGCCATGTGTGAAATAGTAAAGTAAGTGCCCGCCTTGTATCGCCAAACGTGCATAACAATGTTTCCACCTTGTCTCGCCACATGCTCAACCCATATATATATATCCTGCCTTGTCATGCCACATGTGTAAATATCAATAGTAACAACAGCACAGCAGAAACCTCATGCAACCCCATATCAACAACCGTACGTCAGAAACCCCGTGCATCACAATAACCACAACCGCACAGCAGAAACCTCGTGCATCACCACAATAAATCAACTCAAGAACCTTTTATCACAAGAGACGGTAGAAATAATTGACAAGGAATAACCATAATAAGGAATACTAGGTGTAAGAACAACCGCTCAGCATGGAAGAAAATAATATGTAACAATAGTCCCACAATGTACGGTTCAATAACAAGAAACTAACACGAGTCAAATAATTCCAAATAAGGGCGATTCCAATAAGTTCATAGGATATCTAAGCTTCTTTTAAGTTTGGACAATTACGGGAGAGATACAGCCAATTCAAATAAAGGTAGGTAGCAAAAAGATCACCATAACCTCAATTAAGGGAGAACATTTACAAAGGGAATAACTACAACTTCAAAAAAAGATAAGCAGTCAAGGAAAAGATAACATGGCAATGGAAGAGATAACAGTTTCAATTAAGGCACATATGAATCAAGTAACAATAAGAGTGGATCATGAAGCAATTGAATCAAATGAAGCGGGTAAAGGTGAACCCCCGAGCCTGCACCTCGGAACCTAAAAAATTTCACAAAACCTGAATACACTTTTTGATACGAGTTCAACCATACTAAAATTATCAAATTTTGATACCAATTCGTCCCTCAAATCATGATTTTTCATTTTTAAAACTTTCTTCAACAACCACCATTTTCCTCAACTCAAAACACAAATTAATTTGATTAAAATAAAGATTAAATCATGGAATATATTAAATCGAGGTGAATAACACTTACCCAATTGATTTTCTTGAAAACCCTAAAAAGAAGCTCCCAAAACCGAGGTCTAAAACTCAAAATATGGAGAAAATGGCCAACCCTCGACTTAAATGATTCTGCGAGGATTTCCGCATCTGCGGACAAGAAGGCGCACCTGCGCACATGCATTTGCGAAAAAGATTTCGCATCTGTGAACCCATCTAGCCAGGCCTAGAACCGCATCAGCAGATTTACAGCTGCACCAGCGGCACCGCAGAAGCGCAAAGGGGAAACGCTGAAGCGAGCTTCTTCGCAGGTGCGATCGCTGGACCACAAAATGGCCTTTGCACCTGCATGTCAGCCTCAGCAGAAGAGAGCGATCTCCTAGGCCATTATGACCACAGAAGCGGCCAGGCTTACACAGAAGCGGATCTTCACCTGCATTCCAAAGTGTCGCAGGTGCGGACATTAGAAGAAAACTTGTAAAAACCCATGAAAAACATCTGAAACTCGATCGAAACATGATCGGGGCCTCCGGGACCCCGTCCAAGAATAGCAACAAGTTCAATAACCTAAAACGAACCCGCTCGAGGCCTCAAATCACATAAAACAATGACAAAAATATGAATCGCACGTGAATCAAACTTATGGACTTCTAAATCTTCCAACTTCTAAAACTCGCGCTAAAATCTATCCAACCAACCCAGAATGACGTCAAATTTTGCAGGAAAGTCCCAAATGACATAATGGAGTTGTTCAACTCTCGAAATTTCATTCTGACCCCGATATCACCAAATTCAACTATTTGTCAAACCTTTCCACTTTCGAAACTTTCAATTTTTGCCGAAATGCTTCAAATCACCTTACGGACCTCCAAGTCTGAATGCTCGCCTAAGTCCAAAATCAACAAACGAAGTTGTTCAAGACCTTATGTCGCCGAATGGAGCTTAAATTCTCAAAACAACTGGCCGGGTCATTACAGTTAAAGGAGAGGGTTTAGGTATTGTACTAATCGCACCTTCAGGTAACATCATAAGACAGGCAATAAAATTCTATCCCATTACTAGCAATGAAGTAGAGTACGAAGCTGTGATTGCAAGCTCGGAACTAGCACGAGAACTTGGTATAGAACAGATTATAACCAAAAGTGATTCTCAACTAGTGGTTAACCAGATGCAAGGGACATCCATAGAAAGAGAGGCCTAAATGCAACAATACTTGGAAAAGGCACGGGAATTGATCAGACAATTTCAATCATGGAAGATCGTGAAAATACCCAGGGAGGAAAATGCAGAAGAAGATGCGTTAACTAATCTCGCATCTGTTACACAGATAACAAATGAAGAAAGTGCTATAATAATACATTTGTTTCATTCGGTGCTCGACCAAGATAAAAATGAGGTAAATTTTAACAATTTCACTTGGGATTGGAGAAACGAATTTGTTAACTTTTTGCAGTACAAAATTTTACCTGAAGACAAGAAAAAGTCTCGGTTACTTCGCCAAAAAGCTGCCTGATATTTTTTGAGTCGTTGGAATTTGTACCGAAAGATGTTCGGAGAACCTTTAGCACGATGTCTCGGACCTTATTAAATGGAATATGTGATGAGAGAAGTACATGAGGGGCATTGTGGCAATCACGCTGGAGGAAGATCATTGGTGAAAACTCTAATAAGAGCGGGATATTATTGGCCAAAAATGGAAGAAGATGCGGAAAATTTTGTAGCCAAATGTGATAAGTGCCAATGATATGGAAACAATATGCATTGCCCAGTGGAGCTGTTACATCCAATTATTTTGCTGTGGACTTTCATGAAGTGGGTCATGGATATCGTGGGTCCCTTACCTCAAGCTAAAGGAAGGTACCGTTTCTATTAGTTTTGACGGATTATTTTTCAAAATGGGTAGAAGCATGAGATTTTAAATAGGTGCGAGAAAAATAAGTCACAGAATTTATTTGGCAAAAAATTATTTGTCAGTTCGGAGTTCCAAAAGAAACTGTGTGTGATAATGGCCCACAGTTCGTAGGCACGAAAATCACAGAATTTTTTCAAAGTTGGCAAATTAAACGAATAACGTCTGCACCTTACCACACTGTAGCCAATGGGAAAGCTGAGTCAACAAACAAAGTTATTATTAATAATTTAAATAAGAGATTAGAAGATTCAAAAGGCAAATGGCCCAAAGTATTACCAGGAGTTTTATAGGCTTATCGAACGACAGCAAAAAATAGCACAAGAGAGACTCCATTTTCACTTGTCTATGGTGTTAAAGCCTTAATCCCAGTTGAGATAGGTGAACCAAGTACAAGGTATACACAAGCAACCGAGGAGTCAAATGAGGAAAATATGCGAATGAATTTGGATTTACTGGAGGAATGGAGAGAAGCGACGCTAATAAGGATGGCGGCTCAGAAACAAATGATTGAGGGATACTATAGCAGGAAAGCTAATCTGAGATACTTCAAGATTGGGGACCTCGTCCTCAAAAAGGTGTTTCAATCATCAAAATCAGCTAATGCAGGAAAATTGAGTCCAAATTGGGAAGGGCCCTATAGGGTTCGAGGCATCACTGGAAAGAGAGCATATGAGTTGGAAACCACGGATGGCAAGATACTACCATCAAATTGGAATGTTGTTCATCTGAAGAAGTATTACTTTTAGATGAAGAAATTACCCATGGGCAGGTATCACTCAGTTACAAATTTATTTTTTTCTTTTGAATTATACTAACAATTTTAGATGATAGGTAAAAAGCTATATGACCCGAAAGACACGCCAAATACTAAATAAGTTCTCGGTCTAGGTTATAATCTTTCTGATGGAAAAGGGGGTTATACAGTCATCATCTAAATATATATAATTGAGTCCCATTTTAATTCTCCTATTCAAGAAATGGACCGCAAGCAAGGAGTAATCCAGTGTTCGAGATTTCATACTTTAAAGCTCCAATATTTGGGGACTGTCGCGCCCCTTTTTCTCGTGAAATCGGGTTTCGACATGTGACAACTCTTTTAAATGGGTATTAAAAGAGAAGAGTCACCACCTAACAATTATTAAGGTGAGTTAGGTCACCTATTTAAAAATGACTCTGATTTGACTAGTCAACATCACCAAAGATCTGGTAAGGGCTCAAATTACCTTAAAGAGAAGGTGTTAGGCACTCTTCAAGGTCCACAATTGTGGGTTCTGGCTGAACTTAGAACTATGTGGATTATGTAATTAGACTAGGTGATCAAATAAACAAAGGTCGGGGGATTTCATTATAACATAATTGGTACAAATCTTTAAGAACTACAAGATGTAAATACAATGTTTGAATAACTAATGCAGATATAAATAAAATGGGGGGTCCTAAGTTTTTTAGCCTAAAGGATCACCCCGTGCAACATAAATAATACTTCGCAACTCCCTTTAGATAGGATTTGCTCATATTACTCAGCGGGCACAGATTATTATCTTGTGTTACCCAATTACTATGTTAAATTTGTTTACCTAGAGGCGCTCTAATTCAATTCTAAGTTGTACCCTATGCGTGCACTACCCGTCCCATGCTTATGGTCCAGGAGGCGTTGGACCTATATTTGGGTGGTTCTAGACTTTACTTAGGTTGCTCAAAATGATAAAACTAACTGACGTTCAAAACATGTAGGACTTCATGTAAAGACAAATAAAGGCCCAATTTAGCCTCCACACATAAACAACAAATGCACGCGGGTAATTTAGGCAGTACATAGTTTCAGAATTAAGACTTAATCCTATAGGCATGGTTTCTAGGTGATTCTGAATTCCAGCATCATATGTGCAACATTATTGCTCTCAATGGCTTGGGTGAGGAGGCAGTAAACTATTTGTAAGCTTAGAACTATTAGTATGATTTTATAAATATGTGCCTTAGAAAGGTGGCATTGTCCTATAGGTATGATTTCTAGTAGTAGCATAGCTAAGCAATGAAACAATTTTGAGAGTCCAGCATTAACAAGTTGATTTCATAAACAATTTTAAGCGAGTGACAATACCCTACATGCAGGATTTCTAACAACTGCAATCAAACCTGATTTTATAACACTTTATCCCTATAGGCATGTTATCTAGGCGGGGCAGTATGATAACAATAACAATAGATAATTAGTTATTTAAGGTCCTATAGACATGATTTCTAGATGGACATTAGTGATCATGTAGGCATGTTGTCCAATAACACATATTAGTAGACATGGGAACGGATAGAGTACTTAAGCTCATGCTTTGGTAGTAAACAGGTTGAGTGAGTATCTGATTACTATAGGCATGATTTCTACTAGTGTGCAGCACATGAGAGCCAAAATAACAAGTAGAGCACATAATTCCTATAGGCATGCTTTCTACCCATTGTACGAGAATTAAAATACCCTACCCATTTTTAGCAATCACCCCGTCTGTTCAATTACAAGATTATTACAGACCCGGAATTAAATCTGAATAATTACATAAGCAGACCACTATAGGCCCAATGATAGGTCCAGTACAGATAACCCAGTATTTTCCAGGCCTTCGACTATTACACCCCATGTTTTCGTACATGAAAGTATGCCATAAGTAAATTGATGAAAGCTCGGAAATGAGATGCTACATCTCGTATTTTCATACGTTAAAGTTTCATCGTAAGTTAATTGACATAAGTTCGGGAATGAGATTATTTTGGGGTTATAAGTATTATGCTATTTCAAACAAGTGATAAGTAAATTCGTGAAGGCGAGAGGGTAAGTGAATCGAAGAAAACGAGTTTCATCGAAGTTTGACAATTTGGGATAAAATACGGTCTGAACTATAATACTCGGTATTTATGGACTAGTGTCATACAAGGTACTATATGACCATGATAATAAGGTGTACAAGGTATGTTAAAAGTGAGTAGTATTTTAAGTAAGTTGAGATAATTCTCAATTATGTCGGTAATTGGTTAATCATTGGGTACTAGGATATTACCTAATTAATTAGAGAATTATTGAATAAGGATTAAATTTCACTGCGTGGCATCCCACCCTTCAAATTAAATGACTCATAAATCAACTTGAAAGTTGGAAAACTAAAGTGATAAACACAAGTCACAACATTCTTCATTTACGTGTAAACACATACTTAGAAGATTTGAATTTTTGCTTCATTTGGCCTTTAGATGTTCAAGTAATTAATTTTATAATGTCATTCCTAGTACAAACACATGTTAGAATGTATTAAGTGAATACATAGCATTTTCCTACTACAACACCAAAATAACACACGATGGAGCACTTGATTTCATAGCATCTTAAGCAACGTGAGATTTTGCAATTCTAAGGGAGTACGATGTAACCTTTCCCAAGAATATCATACGGATTTTTCCCTACTCCGGGTATGTTAAGGCTAAGCCCTTCCTTCATTTTGGCATGATCTCGTAATTACATGTGTTTGATAACGAGGCATAAAGAGAAGTTCATACTCCCGAATTTATATACATTATCCTAGTCTCATAAGGTATAGTATTCTCCCTTATCGGGACTTTATATTTAATTGAGTATTATCTCCTTCCAGTCAAGAGAGAAGAGGTTCTATATATATACAGAGTATTACAATATTTTCACCACCATCGAGCTATAATCGGTGGGCAGGCCCCTATTGGGCAACCTCCGATCAGATGGTAAGTTATATACCGAGCCTATTGTGGCCGAGCGTCTATGAGAGAGACCAGAATGGCCGAGATACAGAGCCTAGTATAGCTGAGCGCCTATGAGTGAGCCTACTACAGCAGAGCAGTTATATATACTGATCCATATAAGGCCGGACAACTATTTTACTTACTATATTGAGAGAGTCAAGTCAGTATCAGCAGGTAAGCATATCTTCAGATTATGTTTGACTCCCAGTTACTTTCAGTAATTATATTATCAGTTCAATTTCAGCTTTCAGTTGTTCTGTTGCCTTACATACTCGGTATGTTTTCGTACTGGCATCCCTTTTTTCGGGGACACTGCATTTCATGCGTGCAGGTTCAGACAGACAGACGAGTAGACCTTCTTAGTAGGTGTCGCCCGAGTTCAGCTTGATCAGTAAGCTCCGCGTCCTTCGGAGTTTCCAGGTCTAGAGTTTTATGTACATCTTGTGTGTATATATGTGTGTGTGTGTGTGTATGGATAGGTCAGGGCACGTTTTTGATCACAGTACATCCATCAGTAGAGGCTTGTAGACATATCCTGTCACTTAGTGCAGTATGTTGGGCTTGTAAGCCTTGTATGTATATTTTTTTGGCTTGCCAGTTGTAGTATTTATGTCGGCCTTATCGGCCCAGTGTTATATTAATGTTTAGTTGGCGTTCGCAAATTGTCTTGCAATATGGCCCATGGCCAAAGTATGACATTATATGTTCAGAGTCCCTTAGTCATAAGTTGGTACGCAAGGATACGTGAGGCACCGGGTGTTGGTCACGCCCCCCAGGTTCGGGGTGTGAGAAAAGTTGTATCAGAGCAGTTCTGTCCTAGAGAGTCTACAAGTCATGTCTAGTAGAGTCTTGTTTATGGGTGTATTGTGCACCACACTTATAAGCAGGAGGCTACAGGGCATTTAGGACTGTCACTCTAGATTGTGTGATAGAGCTCAGTCGTAAGAATTCAAACTCTTAAACTCTATCTTATTCATAATACGATGATGCCTACATCCAGAAAGACAGTTGGTAAGAGATTACATGTGGTTGTGGAAGAGTTGAGTTAGAGAAACTTGATTTTGCATCGTGCTTATGATGAATAAATGTGAGGTCTTCAGCAGAACATGTGTGTACTAAG
>ML326484.1:0-20143 GCA_005239505.1 Nicotiana paniculata | reverse complement strand
TAATATTTATAGCAAAAAATAGTATAGAATTTGGGTGTGGTCAAAAAATAGTTGTTCACACAGACGTCTCCGTATCTATCCGCAAGACTCTACTAAACCCGTCCATGACTGGTGAGACCTATTTAACCTAGCGCTCTGATACTTGTCACGACCCGATTTTGAAGTCGTAATGGCGCCTGTCGTGGAACCAAGCAAGCCACCCCTTTGTTTCTAAGCTAAATCAATTTCCTGTAAAAATGTGATTTTTTGACGAATTTATATATAATACTAAGAGTCTGAAGTTTAAAACAATATTTGAAACAAAAATAAAAATCTCCAACCCTGGATCTGGTGTCACTCAGTCATGAGCTGCTATATAAAAAAATAAAGAATGAAGAAATAGACAACATAGTCTCAAAATAAGTGCAACAGGTGGAATAAGGAAGAGAAGACGAGGTCGCGATCCCCAACTGCTACCTCGACAACTCCAATGGAAATTCTGACAGCTGCTCAATATCCACTACCTGGTACCGGTATACCTGGATCTGCACACAAGGTGCATGGGGTAATGTGAGTACACCAACTCAGAAGTAACGAACCCAAACTATGGACTGAGAGGTAGTGATGGACAAAACCTCAGAAATTACAATAAACAATATACAGAAAATAGACATGCTAATAGTTTATCAGAATGAGTAAATATGCCAAGTGTGCCAGTATAATCACATGCCATCATAAAAATATATGTATGAAACCAGTGTGGATATGCACATAGTGCTCACAACCCTCACACATCAGTCCACTCAGTATTGTATATGGCCCTCAGGCCCAAAGAAGTTCCATCTCGGAATGTACATAATCATTGGTGACCGTAGTCAGTATGTACTAAGGAAAAAGGCCACTCCATCCCCACGGAGAAATTCTATCTCCGGAAAACAACACTCGGACAAGATCCATGTCCAGGGACGATCCATCCCTCACATAACATCCACTTCGGACACGATCCATGCCCAGGGAAAATCCATCCCTCAACATTAATGTGCTCATTCGGGGTGTAAAGACTCCGGAGGCCCTAGTGTCCCAAGCACCATATCAAGCCAACGAAGGCATGATTTAAATATCGTTGCAGTGTGCGGCCCGTTCTCATAATTGTCTCAATAATAGGCTCTCGGCCTCACTCAGTCATTACTCTTCAGTCTCACTCACATGGATCACAGATGGCTCCATAGCCCGAAACAATGATAAGTATGCATATAATTAACAATACTGAGACTGAGATATGAAGTGATATGCTATAACAGGACTGAGTATATGAAATCAAAGAATCACAAAATAGACAGTAATATATGACCACTTGGGTCTCAACATTTTCAGCGTGAAACCTAGCATTTATACTTAACATTATTTTTAACAGGTTTACAATCACCACATTAACAGAAGCACATATATCATCAGGGAATAATCACTAAACGGTGCCATGGGATAAGCCAGGCCACCAATACTCGGTGCACGCACGCACGCCCGTCACTTGGCATGCGTATCCCCTTGATTATAGTCATAAATCATTTAGCTCGGGCTTTCGAACCCTCAGAACCAAGTTTGGAAACGTTACTTACCTCAAAACAGGTTAAAATACTATTCCGCAGTGTCTTTGCCTCTAAATTCGGCTTCTGAGTGCTCCAAATCTACCAAGTTCAGATTTTTATCATCAAATTATGCTTACGGAATGAATTCCAATTGAAAAGTACCAAATTTAGCTCAAAACCCGAAATTAGCCAAAATCCGACCCCTGGGCCCGCGTCTCGGAACTCGACAAATTTTATACCAAAATCTTTTTCATCATCTCACGAGTCCGTACATATAAGGAACGCTAAAATCGGAGTTCGTTTGACCCGTCAAATTGATCCTTAAAGGTCTCAAAATCTCAAGCCCTAACCCCATCTTTTCAACTGATTTTCATGCATTAAACACTGAAATTATGTTCCTTAATCACCTATAATCGAGTTTTTGGGTCGAAAATACTTACCTCAATGAAGAACGATGATTTACCCTCTTCAAAATTGCCTCCAAGCTCTTTTCCCGTTAAAAAATGGTGTAAAAATAGGTATTGGTTGCAGAGGGTTTATTTAAATACTGCCCAGGTATTTATTCATCGCGATCGCGGGACCCACATCGAAGCATTAATCCTTAGCTTCCCTAAATATACCTTCTGCGATCGCAACATATGCCACGCGATCGCAGTTCCTTATGACCTCAACGTACGCGATCGCAAATCTGCATACGCGATCACGAAGCACATATGACCAGCCCCCACACGCGCCTCTCTAACACTACGCGATTGCATGAGCTCCCACGCGATCGCACTGCTTAAGCCGCCCAACCTCTGCGATCGCGGACATACTTATGCGATCGCAGAGAGTAAATTTCTGCTCCCCTCAAATTTCACTACGCGATCGCGGTTCTTCGTACGCGATCGCAGAGAATGATTTTCTGCTGCACAAAGACCAGAAACCAGCATTATTCCTAAGTCTAAAAATGCCCGTTTGAGCATCCGAAATGCACCCGAGGCCCCCGGGACCTCAACCAAACCTACCAACATATCCCATAACATCATTCATTCTCAGCCGAGCCTTCGAAACACTAAAAACAACATCAAAACACAAAAATCACATCGAATTCAAGCCTAAGAACTTTGAAATTTCTAAAAATCCACCAACGATGCCGGAACTATCCAAAACAACTCCGATTGACCTCAAATTTTGCAGACATATCCAAAATGACATTACGAACCTGTTCAAACTGTCGGAATTCCATTCTGAATCCGATAACCTAATTTCCACTGCCGACCGGAAATTACTAAAAAGTAACTTTCGCATATTCAAGCCTAATTCTACATCGGACCTCACAAAATATTCCGAACACACTCCTAAGTCCCAAATCACCTAACAAATCTATCCGAGCCATAAAATCCACATTCCGAGGTTGTTTACCTATAAGTCAACTTCCGGTTGACTTTTCCAACTATTGAACTCATTTAAGAGGCTAAGTGCCTTAATTCTCACCACGACCATTCTGAACCCGAGTCAACCAACCTAACACCACACAAAAGAGATGAACCACACAAGTAATGAAGTAGAAATTGGGGAAACGGGCTAAACTCTCGGAACGAACGGCTATGTCGTTACATTATCCCCCTCTTAAACAAACGTTCGTCCTCGAACGTGCCAAGAGTTGTTCCAAAAGCCATCAAACCGCTGAATAACCTTACCACACACATACCCGGGGGTGACCCCACGTCACCCTACCCCGCTTCGATCTAACAATACAACATATTTGAATTCCACTATATCCAACCTAATCTTAGAACCCAAATTCTACTTCAGAACTCATCTACAAGATTAGAATCACACCTCCACACACTGTATATACCTGAACCAAATCACACGAATTTGAAAGAACACAACTCATACGTCCAAACTCTATGATACCCAGCTACTTTACTTTAATCAACTCCTTTAGAAGGCCACAACAGAACTGTGTGCCTAAAACCAACGAATCGCCGCTCCCCGAAGCAGGGACGGGTAAACCTTAGATCATCTCGGAGCACAGACAAACCCAATAGCCATTAACTGACACCTTCACAATAGCTCTACGAATTCAAACAATCCGATTCAGTGCAAAACACCTACATAGTGTCATACCTAAAAGTATTATCATGTATCTGATCAAACTACATCGAAATCGACCATGCTCAGAAATGGCATATCCATCCGGGTCTCCAGACCCCCAATATGTACAACACACAACCGACACACGTGTCTGTAACAATAATATCACCCACAAGGGCGAGCACATGAATCGATGTAACAAAAAATTCACGTGGCGTATCCGTTGAATGGGATAAAATATGATGAACATGTGAATATGAAAAACCAGAATCAAATAAAAAACACTGAAGATTCTCGTGACAGACTGGGACAATACCTGGGATCACGACATCAAAAGAAATCTCATCTGGTCTGGCTGAAAATGCATAAAATCAGGCCAGATCAGCACTGTATCGACCTCCCCCACTAGGGCGAGCCCTACCTGCCTGACCCCCACCTCTAGCTGCCTGAGCGGGCGGTGCAACTACTAAGTCTGAAACCGCGGGCTGACTCCTCTGCTGAAAAGTACCTCTCGCAATACGAGGACAAGACCTCTTAATATGGCCCACATCTCCACACTCAAAGCAACCTCTCTCGGGGAATGGCACTGGGGACTGAAGTAAACCCCTAGCACCAGGATAACCACTGGAAGAACCAGGCATAGATGAACTCTGAGTTGGCAGGGAACTGAAAGATGGGTGCACCTGATGTGAACTATGAGGATCATGATCAACTGATCCACCACGATAACCTAAAGCAACCTGGTTGAGCCTGCCTGAATGGTCGGCCTCTGCCGGGCTGAGGCTGCCCCCCTGAAGGAACCCCACCAAAAATCCCAGATCCTCAAGACCACTTGGCCTCCCTCTCGATTCGCTCCTGGCGGCGAATCGACTAAATCTCTCTGGCAATGTCAACTACCTCCTCAAAAGAAGCGGCTAGACACCCTCTCCCTAGTTAGAAAAATCCGAAGCTGATAAGTGAGGCCATCAACGAACCTCCCGATTCTCTCCCTATCCGTGGGAACTATCCAAATAGCATGACGGGCCAACTCGGAGAACCTCATCTCATACTGCGTCACGGTCATGTCCTCCTGGCGCAACTGCTCGAACTCGTTATGCAGCTCCTCCCTATGGGACTGCGGTATATACTTTTCCAGGAACAGAATGGAAAACTGAGGCCAGGTAAGGGCGCTGCATCAGCAGGTCTACGCCTCTCATAGGCCTCCTACCAAGCGAGTGCAGCTCCTGCGACCTGGAAGGTAGTAAATAGGACCCCACTAGCCTCCAGTATCCCTGCTGTGCGAAGGATCCTTTGACACTTTTCCAAAAATCCCTGGGCGTCCTCACCCTCAGTACCATTAAAAAATGGAGGCTGGAGTTTACTTAACCTCTCTAACCTTCGCTGCTCGTCATCTGCCAAAGCTGGGACCATAAAATCTCGGGCTGGGGAAACCGGCTGGACTGGAGCCATCCCCGGTGTCTGAATCCCCTGAGTAACCTGCTCAGTTGTCCGGGCAGTTGGGGTCTGAGTGCCTTCCCCGGCCTGATAAGTAGCAACAGTAGTAGACATGGCGACGGGCTATGCCAGGCTGGTGCACACCGTCAAAATCTTGGCTAGGGTCTCCTGAAGACCTGGAATCACAATGGGCACTGCTGGTGCCTGAGCCTGTCCCGCTTGGATCTCAACTGCGAGGACCTGATCCTGAGCAGTAGTAAGGTCCACAGGTACTGCCCCGGCTACTAAGCAGGCTGCACCCCTCCCTCTGCCACAGCCTCGATCTCCAGCTGGTCCTGCTGGTGTCTGATCACCATGATCGGTAGCACGAGTCCTCACCATCTGTGAGAGAATGAAAACAACAGAAGTTTAGTTCCAGAAGTCAACAGAGTCACACAATAGAATTCAATAATGTGGGATTTTTCCTAAGGGTTCTTTAGCCTCTCGAAGATAAGTACAGACGTCTCCGTACCGATCCACAAGACTCTACTAAACCTGCTCATGAGTGGTGAGACTTTTTAACCTAGCGCTCTGATACCATCTTGTCACGACCCGATTTCAAAGTCGTGATGGCGCCTGTCGTGGAACCAGGCAAGCCTCCCCTTTGTTTCAAAGCTAAATTCAATTTTCAGTAAAAATGCGAGTTTTAGACGAATTTATTGATAATACTAAGAGTGTGAAGTTTAAAAATATATTTGAAACAAAAATTAAAATCTCCAACCCTGGATCCGGGGTCACCCAGTCATGAGCTGCTATATAACAAAAAATAAAGAATGAAGAAATAGACAACATAGTCTCAAAATAAGTGCAACAGATGGAATAAGGAAAAGAAGACGAGGTCACGATCGCCAGCTGCTACCTTGACAACTCCAATGGAAATTATGATAGCTGCTCAATATCCACTACCAGGTCCCGGTGTACCTGGATCTGCACACAAGGTGCAGGGGGTAACGTGAGTACACCAACTCAGAAGTAACGAACCCAAACTGTGGGCTGAGAGGTAGTGACGGGCAAAACTTAAGAAATTACAATAAATAATATACATAAAATAGACATGCTAGCAGTTTATTAGAATGAGTAAATATTCCAAGTATGCCAGTATACTCTACATGCCATCATAAAAATATATGTATGAAACCAGTGTGGATATACACATAGTGCTCACAACCCTCACAGAGCAGTCCACTCAGTACCGTATATGGCCCTCAGGCCCAGGGAAGGTCCATCCCGGAATGTACATAATCATTGGTGACCGTAGTCAGTATGTACTAAGGAAAAAGGCCACTCCATCCCCATGGAGAAAGTCTATCTCCGGAAAACAACACTCGGACAAGATCCATGTACAGGGACGATCCATCCCTCACATAACATCCACTTGGGACACGATCCATGCCCAGGGAAAATCCATCCCTCGACATCAATGCGCTCACTGGGGATGTAAAGACTCCGAAGGGGCCCTAGTGGTCCAATCGCCATATCAAGCCAACGAAGGCATGATTTAAATATCGCTGCGGTGTGCAGTCCAATCTCATAACTGTCTCAATAACAGGCTCTTGGCCTCACTCAGTCATTACTCTTCAGTCTCACTCACATGGATCACATATGCCTCCATCAGCCCGAAATAATGATAAGTATGCATATAATTAACAATACTGAGACTGAGATATGAAGTGATATTTTACAACAGGGTANACAGGTTCACAATTACCACATTAACAAAAGCACATATATCATCAGGGAATAATCACTAAGCGGTGCCATTGGATAAGCCAGGCCACAAATACTCGGTGCACGCCCGCACGCCCGTCACTTGGCATGCGTGTCACCTCGATTATAGTCATAAATCATTTAGCTCGGGGTTTCATACCCTCAGAACCAAGTTTGGAAACGTTACTTTCCCCAAAACCAGCTAAAATACTATTCTGTAGTGCCTTTGCCTCTAAATTCGGCCTCTGAGTGCTCTAAATCTACCAAGTTCAGATTTTTATCCTCAAATTATGCTTAATGAATGAATTCCAATTGAAAAGTACCAAATTTAGCTCAAACCCGAAATTAGCCAAAACCCGACCCCCGGGCCCGCGTCTCAGAACTCGACAAATTTTATACCAAAATGTTTTTCATCATCTCACAAGTCCGTTCATATAAAGAACGCTAAAATCGGAGTTTGTTTGACCCCTCAAATCGATCCCTAAATGTCTCAAAATCTCAAGCCTTAACCCCATCTTTTCTACTGATTTTCATGAATTAAGCACTGATATTATGTTCCTTAATCACCTTAATCGAGTTTTTGGATCCAAAATACTTACCTCAATGAAGAACGATGATTTCCCCTATTCAAAATCGCCTCCAAGCTCTTTTTCCGTTCAAAAATGGTGTAAAAATAGGTATTGGTCGCGAAGGGTTTATTTAAATACTGCCCAAGTATTTATTCATCGCGATCGCGGGACTCACATCGCAATCGTGAAGCACTAATCCTTTGCTGCCCCAAATATACCTTCTGCGATCGCAACATATTCCACGCGATCGCAGTTCCTTATGATCTCAACGTACGCGATCACAAATCTTCCTACGCGATCGCGAAGCACATATGACCAGCCCCCACACGCTCCTCTCTAACACTCCACGATTGCATGAGATCCCACGCGATCGCACTGCTTAATCCGCCCAACCTCTGCGATCGTGGACACACTTATGTGATCGCAGAGAGTAAATTCCTTCTCCCCTCAAATTGCACTACGCGATCGCTAAGAATGATTTTCTGCTGCACAAAACCCTGAAACCAGCATTATTCCGAAGTCTAAAAATACCCGTTTGAGCATCCGAAATGTACCCGAGGCCCAGGGAACCTCAACCAAACCTACCAACATATCCCATAACATCATTCAAACATAGTCGAGCCTTCGAAACACCAAAAACAATATCAAAACACCAAAATCACATCGAATTCAAGCCTAAGAACTTTGAAATTTCTAAAATCCACCAATGATGCCGGAACTATCCAAAACAACTGCGATTGACCTGAAATTTTGCAGACATATCCAAAATGAGATTACAAACCTATTCCAACTGTCAGAATTCCATTCCGACCCCGATAGCCTAATTTCCATTACCGACCGGAAATTACCAAAAACTAACTTTCGCCAATTCAAGCCTAATTCTACACCGGTCCTCACAAAATATTCCAAACACACTCCCAACTCCTAAATCACCTAATGAAGCTATCCGAGCCATAAAATCCGCATTTCGAGGTCGTTTACCTATAAGTCAACTCCGGGTTGTCTTTTCCAACTATTGAACTCATTTAAGAGGCTAAGTGCCTTGATTCTCACCACGACCATTCTGAACCCGAGTCAACCAACCTAAAACAACACAAAAGAGTTGAACCACACAAGAAATGAAGCAGAAATGGGGGAAACAGGCTAAACTCTCAGAACGAACTGCCGGGTCATTACATAACTTTTACTTTTCTTTTTCTTGTGGTTATTTATTTTTGTTCAACCATAACTTCTTTTCCTTCCTTTGTAGATCAATTTTATAGGCACGAAGCTTATGAAAAGGATTGTTCATATCGACCATCAAGTCAATGACTGTCGTACTGAAGCGGACAACTGGAAGGAACAATAGGAGGGTCTTCAATTGGAGAAGGAAGTTTTGGCTGAAGATAAGTGTGCTTTAGAAAAACAAGCAAGTATGGTTGAGGAAGAATTGGCAATTGAAAAAGCTTCTTCAAGTCAAGTCGTCAAAGACAAGGATATCCTTGAGTCTTTATTTGCGAAGCAGCTTTCTAAAGCCACCGAAGAGATAAGGGGTTTGAAAGAATTTCTTAACCAGAAGGAGACTTATGCCGGAGAGTTAGTTCAAACACTTACCCAAGCTCAAGAAGACCTTTGTGCCTTTTCTGATAAGATCTAGTTCATGGAGAGATCCCTCAACCCTTTGAAGACTTCTTATGATGCTTCTATGATTGAGAAAGAAGAGATGAAGGCCGAGATTGACCAGTGGGAGAAAGATTACGAATCCCTTGAAGATAATTTGACACTCGATGTGAGTTGGGATTTTTTGAATACCCGCCTCGAGAATTTGATAGAGGCTAGCCAGGAAGGCTTCGACCTGAATGCTGAAATTGCCAAGGCTAAAGAAACGATTGAAAAAACTCAGCAAAGTCAGAGCTTTTCCTCACCTGAGGTTGACGTTGCCGAAGGTGATGAACCTACTCCTGGTGAAGTTAGTGTTCAAGCCCCTTCTGCCCAAGCCAAATCTTCTCCCTTTGCTGATGATGCCATATTGGATGCTGCCCCTTAGTGTTTCTTTTCACAACGTAGTTTATTTGAAACTTTTTGATGGGAAGTTTTTTTTCTTTTTGGAATGGATAGTTATTTTTTACCCCTGGTTTGTTTTGGGGTTTGTTAACAAACAAGTATCTTGGTTTTAACTAAGTGTACAATTAGTTTTGGCCAAGTTTAATATATAAACTTTCGTTTAATTTGTTGTCGAGTTTTGTTTTACTTTTTGACTTGCATTTAAAAATGTTTTAATATTTCGTTATTTTGATAGACACGAATTTTTATAAAAGAGGGCCCTTTTATAAACGATATTAATGAAGAAGACCTCTCGACTTCATATTGGTGTAAGTATATGAAAGAAGTAGGAAAATACATACTTTGAATAAGTTTCATGAATAATTTGAGGCATTTTCAAGTTTTGAACTTTCAAATTATATAACACTTTACAAGTATTAAAATAACGTTTTATCAACATCTACAACTCTTTCATAACTGTTTTTCTTGCAACAGATTTCAAAAATTTAGGGTCTATCTTGCAACCCATGACTAATTATTGCCCCTAACCTAAGCACTCGTAGGATCTTGTAACTTATGTCCGCGAGTTTACACTTTACCAGAGCTATTATAAATATTTTTGACTTAGGCATGTTTTTTCTTGGCTCTTGATTGGCTCTTGACTTTTGATTTTTGGGCTGAATCAGGCTTGAATTCTGACTTTTAGTATTCTTTATTCTTCTTTTCCTTCATATCTACAGTCCTCCAAGTGTTAAAGCTTTGAAGTATGAAACCTCGAGCACTTGATTATTCCTTCCATTTAGTCCATTTCCTGAAAAGGAAAATATACACGGGACTCAGAGGTATAGTTTTAGATGATGACTGCTTAACCCTTTTTATTTCCATCAGAAAGGTTGTAACCTAGACCAGGAATAATTTTTTATCCCGCGTGTCGTTTAGGTCTAATATCATCATTTGGTGTGGGTTAACTTTTTGCCTATTATCTAACATTGTTAGTATAATTTAGTGGAACAGAGTAAAATCATAATTGAGCGATAACTTTACGTGGGTACTTCCTTTGCCTAGAAGTAATACTTCTTTAAATGAACAATATTCCAATTCGAAGGTAGTACCTTGCCTTCCATGGTTTCCAATTGATAAGCACCTTTTCAAGTGATACTTCGAATCCTGTAAGGACCCTCCCAATTTGGATTCAACTTCCCTGCACCAGCTATTTTTGTTGATTGAAAAACCTTTTTGAGAACGAAGTCTCCAATCTTGAAGTATCTGGGATGAGCTTTCCTGTCGTAGTATCACTCAATAATTTGCTTTTGAGCTGCCATTCTTATTAGATCCGCTTCTCTCCTTTCCTAAAGTAAGTCTAAATTCGTTCTTAACTCTTCCCTATTTGATTCCTCAGGTTCTTGTGTGAATCTTGTGCTTGGATCACCTATTTCAACTGGAATTAAGGCATCAACACCATAAACTAGTGAAAATAGAGTTTCTCCCGTGCCTGTCTTTGCTATCGTTCGATAAGCCCATAGTACTCCTAGTAACACCTCTGATCAATTGCCTTTTGATTCTTCTAATCTCTTTTTCAAATTATTCATAATAATCTTGTTTGTTGACTCAGCTTTTCCATTAGCCACAGGATGATAAGGTGAGGAAGTTATTCATTTGATTTGCCAACTGTGAAAAAATTCTGTGATTTCATGTCTATAAACTGTGGGCCATTATCACACACGATTTATTTTGGCACTTCGAATCGACACATAATGTTTCGCCAAATAAAATTCATGACTTCCTTTTCTCGCACCTGTTTGAAAGCTCCTGCCTCTACCCATTTGGAAAAATAATTTGTTAACACTAACAAAAACCATACCTTTTCTTTAGCTTGCAGTAATAGTCCCATGATATCTATTCCCCACTTCATGAATAGCCACGAGGAAATAACCGTATATAATAATTCTGCCGGGCGGTGCATGTTATTTCCATACCGTTGGCATTTATCACACTTGGCTACAAAATTTTCTACATCCTCTTCCATTTTCGGCTAGTAGTATCCTACTCTAATTAAAGCTTTTACCAAGGATCTTCCTCCTGCCTGATTTCCACAATGCCCCTAGTGACTTCTCTCATCACATATTCTATCTGAGCGGGTCCAAGGCATCTTGCTAAAGGACCCTCATTTTTCGATATAGATTTCCTCGAATTAAGCAGTAACAGGCAACTTTCCATCGAAGTTGCTGAGACTCTTTCTTGTCTTCAGGTAAGGTTCCATACTACAGAAAATTAACAAGTTCGTTTCTCCAGTCCCAAGTTAAATTATTGAAATTTACCTCATTTTTATCCTGGTCCAATGTTAAATGAAACAAATGTATTACTATAGAATTTTTTGCATTTTTTATTTCCGTAACTGATGCAAGATTAGCTAGTGCATCTGCTTCCGCATTCTCCTCACTAGGTATTTGCACAATTTTCCATGATTGAAATTGTCTTATCAATTCTCGTGCCTTCTCCAAATATTGATGCATTCGTGCCTCTCTAGCTATATAAGTCCCCTACATCTGGTAAACTATTAGTTGAGAATCACTCTTAATTAGGATTTTCTCTATAGTGAGTTCTCGTGCCAGTTCCAAACCTGCAATCACAACCTCGTACTCTGCTTCATTGTTAGTAATGGGATGACATTTTATTGCTTGTCTTATACTTTCTCCTGAAGGTGTGATTAAAACAATACCTAAACCTACTCCTTTAACATTCGAGGAGCCATCAGTAAATAGAGTCCATGTACCTGGATTAGATCCGGTGAATACCTGTAGTTCCTTTTCCACTTCAGGAATTATTTCTGTGCTGAAATCTGCTACAAAATTTGCTAAATTTGTGATTTTATTGCAGTTCTAGGTTGGTACATGATATCATACTCACTGAGTTCTATATCCCATTTAGCTAATCTTCCTGACAATTCTTTTTTATGTAACATATTTCTTAGAGGATAAGCAGCTACTACAGAAATAGGGTGACATTGAAAATAAGGTCTCAACTTTCCAGATGCCATAACTAATGCTAAAGCAAGTTTTTCTAAGTGAGGATATCGAGTCTCAGCATCCAACAAACATTTACTAACATAATAAGTTGGAGATTGTTTACCTTTGTCTTCTCGTACTAAAACCGCACTTACTGCCATTTCTGAAATAACAAGATAGACGAGTAAACTCTCTCCATCTTTTGGTTTAGCCAGCAGGGGAGGATTTTAAAATAAGCTTTTAGATTTTTGAGGGCTTGTTGTCATTCTTCAGTGTATTCGAACTGATTTTGCTTTTTCAATACTGAAAGAATTTTGAATTTTTCTCCGAATATTTGAAAATAAATACTCCCAAAGCTGCTATTCTTCCCGTCAATCTTTGTACCTCTTTTTTGATCGTGAGTACGTCTGAAATTTCTTCAATGGCTTTGATCTGTACAGGGTTTACTTCAATACCTCTATTAGATACAAGAAAACCTAAAAACTTACCTGAAGCCACGCCGAAGGCACCTTTTTCTAGGTTTAACTTCATATTATAGTTGCGGGGGATTTCGAAGGTGCTTGAAGGATGTTGAAAGTGATTTCCTGTTCGTGGAGATTTGACTAGCATATCATTGATATAGACTTCCATAGTTTTTCCCAAGTGTTCTTGAATCTTGGTCACCAACTTTTGATACGTGTCCCTAGGTTTTTTTAAACCAAAAGGCATGACTTTGTAACAATAAGTCCTCCTGTCTGTAATAAACGAATTTTTTTCCTCAGCTAGGAGATCCATATTTATTTGATTATAACCGGAACATGCATCTAAAAAAACTCAACAGCTCATGACCTGCGATAGAATCAATCAATTGATCTATATGCGGTAAATGGAATGAATCTTTTGGGCAAGCTTTATTTAAATCAGTATAATCTATGTAAACTCGCCATTTTCTATTATTTTTGGAACTACCACAGTATTAGCTAACCAATTAGGGTATTTTACCTCCCATATTGAACCGATTTTAAGAGTTTTTGTACCTCATCTTGAATCACTTGATTTTTGAAAGAGTCATGCTTCCTCTTCTTTTGCTTGACAGGTAGGTATGATGGATATTCATTCAATTTGTGAGTCATCACCTCCGGAGGTATACCTTTCATATCTGAATGTGACCAGACAAAACAATTTGTGTTAGCTTTTAAAAATTCAACTAACTTACCTCTCATTTATGGGCTCAGCTTCGCTCCAATATAAAATTTTTGGTCTGACCATTGTTCGAATAATACAACAACTTCGAGCTCTTTTATAGTTGTTTTGATGTTTTTATTCTCTCTCGGTTCTTGAATGACATCCGGTCTTGAATCCACATCTGTTTGCCTTGAGCCACTTTCAGATGAGATCTGATTTACCACGTCTTCCACGAAATTCTCATTTGTATCATTGCGTTCTTTGTGTGATTCCACCACTGAATCGATATTCTTAGAAACTTGTTGATCTCCTCGGATTTGTTGAATTCCCTATTTCGAAGGAAACATAATAACTTGATGTAATGTAGACGGCACAACATCCATTTCATGAATCCATGTCCTCCCAAGAACCACATTATAGGCCATGTTCGTGTCAATTACTTGAAATTTTGTATCTTTGATGAATCCTTATACGAATGTAGTTAGCACTATCTCTCCTTTCGTAATAACGGTTGAATTATCGTATCCATATAAGGAACGTACTATTGGTATCAGCTTGTCGCCAATTTGCATTTCGTTCACCACTCGTAGAATAATATTCATGGAGCTACATGGGTCAACCAAAACTCATTTTACATTAGTATCATGTACAAGTAAAGATATTACCAGTGCATCATTGTGAGGAATCATCAAGCCATCTGTATCTGCATCATCAAATATTATACTATCTTCCTCCAAAACTTGACGAACTCGCTTCCCATGGGTTACTGTGAACTTCGACGTCTTTTTTCTAGCTGTGTATGTTACACCGTTGACTTCTTCTCCCCCGCTTATCACGTTAACTATTCTTTTGGAGATTTGGGTTTTGGAGGTTCTTGTCTATTTTTCATATAAGATTGTTTAGATTTCTCGCTGAACATGTCTGTTAGATATCTCTGCTTTAGCAAAGCTCTACTTCACCTTGTAACAATCTACAATCTGCAGTTTTATGGCCATGGTCGTTATGAAACTCGCACTAGAAATCTGGATTTCTTCTGCTTGGGTTTGATCTCATTTCCTTTGGCCACCGCACCTTATCTCCCATACTCATTAGAATGGCTACCAACTTGGATGTACTAATTGAAACTATAATCTCCAATCCTTGCATTCGCGTTGGTATCTCTATCACATACATCTCGTTCCTATCTGAACCTAGATGATGAACCCACATCTCTGTTTTTCGATCTAGAATCAGACCATACATTTTCTGGCTTAGATCGTGAGTCTCGCCCCGTGGGTCCCATATAAGGCTCGTATCTATTTTTACCGGACCTTTTTTCAGACTCTGACCGCCTCGAATTTGGTTTTGCATCAACCTTTGACTGTGCAATGATGTCTTCTTCAATTCACAGCTTGGTGTTATACCTGTTCTATACATCATTCCATGTTGTTTCAGGAAATTCTCGTAAGCTTTCCTTGATTCTTCTCGTGGCTTATGAACTTTTTTCAATAGATTACTTGCGAACACCATGGCTGCCAATTATCTGGTACTCGTGGAAACATCATCCTTTCACGCTGAAATCTATCCACAAATTCCCTGAGTAACTCAGTATCTCCTTGTTTTACCTTGAAGATATCTTTCATCCTTTTTTCAACCTTTTGAGCTCCCGAATGTTCTTTTATAAATAAATCTGCAAGCTCAGCAAAAGAATCAATAGAATTTTCAGGTAAAAGAGAATACCATGTTAATGCCCCTTTCGTGAGTGTTTCTCCAATTTTTTTGACCAAAACCGACTCTATTTCTTACTTGGTCAAATCATTGCCTTTTCCGCCTGTTGTGAATGCAGTTACATGATCACGTGGATCAGTTGTTCCATCATATTTTAGGATTTCAGCATTTTGAACTTCTTAGGAATGGGTAGTAGGGCCACGCTTGGCTTCCAGGGTTGTTGTGAAATTTGTCGATGTCCACTCCCTTATTCATAGATGGTACACCGGGTATTTGTTCGATGCGGTCGTTTTGCTCTTTCATCTGCTTCTGCAAAGTTAGAATCAAATTTTGTAAATCAGAGTTATTTGGTGTACCTGACCTTCCATCACATGATTCATTGGGAGTTCCTCCGCTTCCTGAATCGGCAAGCCCCGAGCGTGGATCTTCTATGGTTTCAGTCTTATTTAGGTGAGGTGTTGGTGGTGCAGTTGGCAATCCCTTTACGAAATCTTGGAGAGCATTGCTCATATGTTCAGTGATCAATTGCTTAAGGGTTTCTTGATTAATGATCTGCTCATCTCCATGTTGTTCATTTGTGTGAGACGCGGATCTTTCAGGTGTTCCTTCTCGAGAATGGCGTGAAGATTCTTGGGGTGAAGAAACTGGAGATCTTCCCACCTGTTGGTTGTTTCATTGACAGTTGACATGATTTGGTTGCGAGAAAGAAGGATTTTGGAAAGTAAAAGATTATCAGAACCCCGGTACCGGAACCAATTTGTTTAACCAAAAAATAAGCTTTTTAGTCAAAACCTATTTCTAGAAGAATTCGGGTTACTGATAACCAAGAAATTCCTTACTTTCTCAATAAATCACTTGAAAGGAAATAAAATTGACAAAAAGATATTAAAATAATTGATTGTAAGCAAAAACAAATTACTGTATTCTAATAGAAATTAGAAAGTGTTTTTACAAGTGAAATTCTTTCCCCTTATATAGAAATTTACAAATATAACGTTTCCTACCATTTATGGCCGAATCATTATGAGCTTTAATGACATTAATGATCCGTTACAATTGGTAATCGTAATTGTTCGTGAAGATTTTGTAACGATTCTGATTCCCCTTCCTCATTAATTGGAGGTCCATGAATCTTCCCTTTTTATTGTCTCGATTCATTTTTCCTGTGCCTCTTCATCGACTATTTTAGGTTCGAATATAGGTTCCCTTTTATCTCGTGAGTGATGGACTCGTATCTCTTGTAACTTGTATACCTTTTACTCGTAATATTCCAGTTGTCATTTCCTTATTGTTCCACATATCACGCTCTATCAGCTAAATATAATTCCACATGTATCACTTATTTTCTACCAATACAGATAAATTTTTTTAGTGAAAGACAACTCAAATCCTTTCAATAGAGCGAATAGTTCAGCATGAAGAGCTGAGTTTGTGATATTTAGGCTTTTTTGTTTCTAATTGAGCAGAGTTGAGGGAGACATTGCGTGAATTACAGCTTGATGTGTTGATTTTTGATGCAGGAGTAGATGAGATTGATATGGAATGAATAACAGATAAAATCGAAATAAAAAGAATTGAAGATAAAGGAAAACAGTTGCACAGCCGCGCAGCTGAAGGTCATAACGCGCATATGAGCGCGCTTAAAAGGTAGGATAAGAGGTGTTCCTGGTTAGTGGGAGCATCCAATCTCCCAGGTGCGCAACAATGTACGCACGTCTGCAGGAAACTTAAGTCATGTCTATTTGTGCAATTGTTGGGAGTTTCCCTTGATTTATGTAAAGCCTAAGCTCGTCCTAAACCGGGTATCTTGGATTTTTGAGCAACTTTTGGAGAGAAGACGGCAAAGAAGGGACCAAAACTTGGAATACTCCATCCGAATCATTCAATACGAAAGTTTGTTTGAGTTCGTGGTTTATAAAATCTTTTTGTTCTCTTAAAACTTACACGATGAATATCTCTTCCATTATGGGGTAGTCTTTCCTTGGGTTATTTACATATATTATGCTGTGATTGTTATTCAAGGATTAGACTTATATTAATTGCTTGAATTCGTTGAAAGAGTTTTGAATTTCGCAAAGTTATTTGTGAATCTACTTTAATTGAAAGAGAAGTTTCGCTGCGAATATTATTGTGTTATCTTGTTTGGGTGAATTTAACAACTCTAATAGATAATCAAAAGTGTTTGTAGAGTTATCAATTAGCCTAATCCAGAGGAATAGTTGAGAGATATTCTTTGTTAGACCAATTATTCAATGTATTATTGCATATGTTCATAGCACTTTTCATTAGGTTATTTAGTAGAACCTTCATTTATTGGAATGAAGAATTTGAATCCTAAGGATAATCTAATCAATCGTTGAAATCGAAAGAGTGTACAAAAATTAAGAAAGAACTTGGAATAAAGTCATAGCCTGAATAATAGTTGTGCACATATTTTGTCAACGCCTTTATTTCTCTCATTGATATTCATTCATCGTTGCATAGTTCTCAGTTCCCTGGAGTAAACAGTTATTTGATAATTTTAGTTATTACTCTTAGTTCTTTATCCATCTAAAATCAAAGGTTTATTTTCCTGAATATTGTTAAGTCGAAAATTATTCGAATATTATTTAAACCAATCCCTATAGAGATGATCTAATAACTAACGAGCCTTAGTTTTACATACCTATTTTGCACTCATCAAATTTTATCGCCGTTGCCTGGAATTTGTGATCAATACTATATAAAATAATTTTCTTATGCAAATTCAGGAATCAAATATTTTTTTTGTTCCTCACATAAACTTTCACTCCATTGCAGGTAACATGTTTAGTTCTTTGGTGTATGACTCGATCCTCTTCCAAGAAAATGGTTCCATACGACCCAAAATTGGACAAGTACCTATGACAGTCGATGAAGTAGAAAGAACAAAACAGTAAATTCTAGGGGCATTCTTTTAACTTAAAAAAAGATGGTACACCACGAGGAAGAAATCATGGACTTGGCTACAAGAAAAAAAGCCCAACAAAGGGAAATAGTCGCAAGGTAGCTGCTGAAGTAACTCTTGGAGTTGATGATACTGTCGAAGGGGAGGGAGGACGAATTCAGTCTAAATCGGCCTCTTGTTGAGGATGAATTGGAGAATGCTTCCACTCCTGGGATATCGCTGGGAGAATATGTCGGGACAGTCTACAAACAATGATAGTCGAGTGTGAAACCCCGTCTATTGATGCGAATAATTTTAAACTTAAGCAGGGGTTATCCCAACCATTCAAAATAATTGTATATTTAGAGGAAAACCCAACAAAGATCCCAACAGTCATCTGATTATCACAACGGAGTATCACACGGTGCGGTTTACCTAAGGGAAATCTCGGTGAAGGATGATACAAAATAATGGTTACGGAGTCTACCTACCGGTTCTATATTTAGATGGAAAAACATGAAACAAAATTTCTAGACAAGTACTTCTCTTCTGTTAAGACAGGGAAAACAAGAAATGAGATTCACAATTTCAGCCAAAGTAAGGTAGAAACTTTATTCGAGGAATGATAACGATTTAAGAGTTTTTAAGAAGATGCCCACACAAGGAAATATAACAATGGATGCAACTCTAAGATTTTTAGGATGGTTTGACACCTGCATCAACAAGGATACTCAATAATGTAGTTGGAGGTCCTTTAATAAAAAAAAACTCCAGAAAAAATTGTCAATATTCTAAATGACCTGTCTAAAGAGGCGGATCAATGGCCTACCGATCAAAGTGAACGAATAAGGTAAGTAGGTGTGCACAAAGTAGAATCTTCTATTACAATGCAAGCCTTGAAATCATTTATTGCTAAAGATATCAAGGGGTTGACATTAGCCCAGGTGCAGAGTCAGCCACAATCAGGATATGATATTTGTGAAATAGGACGCCCAACACACGAGTGTCTGGCATCTTCTACAAATAAAGAAGTAAATGTTGTGAGGAACTTTAATAGAGGGAACCACCAATGAGGTAATAACTTCAGATCCATGCACAGAGGCATCCATATTTTTCATAGGGTTCACCAAGTAGTAGTCTGAATTCGTGGCAACAGAAAAATTCTAGACCACCTAGGCAAGGACCTCCAGGTTTTCAAAATCAGTAGAGATAGCAATACCAGCCTCCACAACCCAACTAGGCGAGTTTGGAAGATCTAACGAAGACATTCATCAAGTGAGATGAGAAATTTGAAACTTAGGGCACTGCCATCCAAAACATTTAAGTAATAATATTATTTATTTTAAAGACACTTACTACTTTTAAGATATTATAAATTAATAATTATATAATATATTTCAGTAGGTAAATCTGAAAAAATATTTATTTAACTATGTAATTACACTTGTCCAACTAAATATGAAAGTGATAATTGCACTACAATTACGTTCTGGCAAATAAATATGTCATTCTTATTATTATAGTAAATAGTTATCAAGATATATAATTATTATCCTAGTAATTATACAGCCATGTATTTACACATGGCTTTCCAAACAAATCCTANTGTTATGTGCTTAATGGAGTTTATTTCATGTGTAGGTGAAGTGGAGATGGAAACGGAGCTAAAAGGATGCAAATACGTCGAAAGATACGCGAAAGGAGACACCCGGGCGATAGCCGGGCGACAGAGCCAAACACACTGACCCTGCATGGCGTTAGCCAGGAGTTTGGGATGAAACGCCAGCCCCACCCTGGCGTTAGCCCGGCGTTTGGGCTGAAACGCCAGCCCTAGCCTGGCGTTAGCCAGGCGTTTTGGTCCAAATGCCAGGGTCCCTCAGTCGGCCAGTAATCGAGTTTTGACGGGTTTAAGTGTTTTCTAATTGAAATAGAAGTCTCCTACAC
>MDKI01259267.1:0-13860 GCA_005239505.1 Nicotiana paniculata | reverse complement strand
CTATTGAGTTGCGAAACTGCTTTTAAAGCCTATTCTTTATAGTATTGATATGTTTTGATAAAATAGGGTTGTAAGCCATGTTCGGGGCCTAGTGCCGATTTGTTTTAACCCCTTGGGGGCTATTTTCCTGATAATTCCTCACTTAGAAATTATGATTTTACACGCAGTCTTTCCTGATAAATTGTTTTGACACTCAGCGCTTGTTGATATTAATTCTTGAAATGAAATACTGTTTTGGGTCGAGAACCCTGTTTATTTATGGCCCGAGTGGCATGTTGAGAGTTTCTGACTGAGTGAGGCCGAGGGCCAATATTGTGAGGATGTTATGATATGAGAGAGGTAGAGTGCCTGAGAGTGATTGATGCCATGATTTGGCTTGTTTATAGCGCTTGGGCTGTAGGAGCCCCTCCGGAGTCTGTACACACACCCCCAGTGAGCGCAGGTACCTACTGAGTGTGTGCTGAGTGCCGAGTGATGAGTGATTGGGAGGCATGAGTGACAGTGAGGATGTCTGAGTGGCTGATACTGAGTGACCGTGAGGTGCTGAGTGACTGGAGTGATGGTGAGGTGCTGAGGGAATATTTATGAGTGATGATTATGGCCCGAGGGGCAGATTTTTTATGATATTTTACTGAGTTTTGATTATGATTCACTTCATTTATCAAACTGATAATTTTGGGAGTTTTACTGAGAAATACTGGAAAATATACTTGTTTTAAAGAATTTTTACGGAAACTAGTTTGAACTCCTATATACCTTATTGAGCTGTGGCATTTTATTGTTTTGTGGATTGGTGTATTTGTGCTGTGTGTTTCTTATTCTCAGACTGTGATTTATTTTCATTACTACCGAGTTGGCGTACTCATCATTACTCATTGTACCTCTGTGTACAGATCCAGGTACAAGTGCGGAGCAGTAGCCATATTCGTTCGTTATCAGCAGCATTTACAGGATTTCGAGGTAGATGTTCAGCGTCCGCAGCTTCTCCACTTCGCTTCTTCTTATAGTATTAGCAATCGATTCATAGACATTTATTAAGATATTAGCAGAGTTAGTTATATCCTTAGATGCTCGTGACCATGTTGACTCCAGTCCTGGGGGAATTGTTTAGACAGTGGATTATTTTATATTTGCCTAAAGACTTAGGAAATTTTCATGCTTGTTATGCTGATATTTAATGATATTGCATTATTTTATTAAACTAAGTGTGTAGTTATGTGATGGTTGGCTACTCTAGTTCCACGATAGGCGACATCACGGCCTGTTGAGATTTGGGGTCGTGACACTATACTTCTTTGATAGTTTGAATTATTAGTTGGTTATTGATGATTAATCCATGAACGCACTTGCAATTGACCCAGTGGCCATGAGTAATTTTTATGTCTGGGTTTCACACATCTTTTATGAAACTTCTCGATGATGCCAAAAGGGGGGAAAATAGTTTTGCTTTATACTCTGAACAGTGATATTCATAACCTAATGAACCTGGTTCTTTATCATAAGTGCAAACTACTCTAATATGTGTCGATGTTGGACTAAGTTGAAACAGGATTAAGCTTATGAAAGCACAAAGTTTGTCATCATCAAAAAGGGGGAATTTGTTGGCCCATGAAAAAGAATAGTTTTGGAGATTGACAAAGGAACTCAGAAATGAACCAGGTCCATCACTATAGACACAGGCAAAGTCAAGGCACGTGAGATGCACATGCAGGAGATAAACGTATCCTGGCAAAATAGATATCTCATGTTTGAAAAGATTGCATAAATGATAAGGAGAAGGACTCTTTACTCAAAGAGAATATTATCCAAGATAAGGAGGGATTTAGGAGTTGAGATTGACTAGAACTCTTCCACAAAGGAAGAGTAGCATTAGAACTCTAGTTAATTCTTTATCTACTAACCCTATATATTACAGGATGTTCTTATTGTATAGGTATGCACAAAAGCAGAAGTTAAACGTGAATTGAGAGCAAAATAGCAGGGCAATGTTGTAAGCAGTTCGTGTGAGATTTGAGTGTGCAAACCTGAAGCTACTTGAACCAGCTAGAAGAACCAGTTCCAAGTGTCTGTCTTTTAGTCTAGTTCATTTTTAGTAGGTGGTTTTATATTGTACCTTTCAGCTTTATCTAGAAGCATTTGTAATAGGTATTGTGTGTATTCAAGTTAGAGTTAACTTGAAGTTGTCGCAAACAGTTAGAGGTTGTTTGCCACAAGGGATTAGAGTTAGTCATAGGTTTACAAAAGAGTTTTTGTAAATGTAGTTTTTGGCTCACTGATTTAGTAAAGAGTTTTGGTAAAAACCTACTGGGAAGTAGGTCGTGGTTTTTCACCTTTTGAGCGAGGTGTTTTCCACGTAAAATCCTTGTGTTCTTTAATTTCTGTACTTATTATTCCGCAACAGTAGTATTAGGAACACATAGAAGAATCAGGTCCTTCAATAATCTGTGCATATAAAAAATTGGACACCACACAAATTACCCCTGTGTGATATTGAAGTATAAAACATCAAGCTACCATAGGCGGATGAAGTAGGAAATGCTTTAAATTGCACAACCCACGGTATTACTGTTGAGTCAAAAAATTTAGGCAGCTAATAGGTTTTCCCTGACTTTTTTTTGTTGATGTTTCTGAAGCTTGGCTCAATTTGTTTCCTATTTTTTTCTATCTCTAGGATGTGGACACCTTGAAAATCATGGTATGCCTATTGGTAAATAATTACAGTAACTTTATATGCAGATTTCTCCACGTCAAGGCCTCCTTAGAGTCCATGAATTTGCATTGGTTGAGATTGAACTTTTTGTGGACCCTGAGGATAAGTCTCATCCAAAATTCCACGATGTTGCAAATTTGGAGTTCTTGATGTTCCCAAGGGAAGACCAGGAGGCTAGACGATCAGCAAGGAGATTGTCTCGGTGAAGCAATTGCCCAGGTTGGCCAAAGGCGTTCTTCTCCATATTGGAAATAAATCATCATTCTTATTCCTACCGGCATTGTCAACAATGAAACTCTTGGATATTTCATAGGCAGAGTATATCTATTTCTTACTCACCTTTATTTGACCAAAAAGTAGTAAGCTTTTTGTTAAACTAATTAAGTAAGGTAACAATGAGTAAATCTTAGTTAATCATAATAAGTTCTACATCTAAGATTAATAGGTACCAATGATATGTGACTGCATTCAAGATTATTAAATGCTTAGAATGTGCTCAATGATTGTCGGTGAATAAGAGAATAATGGTAGACAACAAATATGATAAATGACAATAAATATAAATAGGAGGAATTAATCACCCAAATATTGAATGATGTGAGTAATTCCTCCTTCTGACAACAACATGTGATAACTAAATATGAGGATGGACAAAGTGTTCTTGGATCTAGTGGAAAGCAGAATAATCAATGAAATCAATCACAGCAACAAGACAAGCTTTTTGTATATTTTCTCAATAGTCAGCTTCTTACAAGTGTTTTTATCAGAAAAGTGAAAATCCCTTTTTGTTCCCTATTTCTTACTATTTATAAGGGACATTCCTAGGAAACCTTAAAAAGTACAATAAGGGAAATATTTAGTAGAATATTCGTTTTCGTAATTCTAAGACTATCCTAGTCATTACTACTATTCTTCTCTACTCGACCCCGGTCTCGATCTCTCGCTTGGCGACTTCTCGCTATTGGGCCTGCTCGACCTTGGCCATCACTCGTCCATTTGCATTCGCTGAACCTAGACTATTTGACAAAGAGCGGCTACGGTTCGGTTAACATCTAGCAAATGAAAAAGTACATTATGCTGCTGCCTGCGGGGATGCAGAAACAGAGTGCTCTTATGGATGGATTGAGTTTGTTGGTATCGTAGATAGATCTTCATATGACTTGCGAGCCTTAGTGTGTTAGTTCCTTGTACTCTCGAAGTTCCTTAATATTTTCTTACTACTAGTATATTTCTTTCATTAGTTGCTAGGAGCTGGTGAATTTCACTGGTTTCCTCTCACGCAAAGCTCGTATTCATACTTCTAATTACTTACCTTTTCAGGAAAACTATTCATACTTGTAGATACAGCATAGATTCTTCTCACTGAAAATGGGTGAATGACATATATATTTCGTCGCTTCTTTTAGGACAAAAGTGGTGTGCCTCCCATGAAAAATTCCCAGAACCCAAGGAAGTGGAGGTCTCTCTCTCTTGTAGCTATGAGTGAGAAAGAAGCTATGGAAATGAAATCAAGCCTAGAATCTAAGGGGGAAGCAGAATTTCATGTCTGCGCCCTTGACAGGGTTTGTCACTATAAAAATGAATATGGTTTCCATTTCCAAGGAAAAGAGGAAGGAACATCAGAGGGTTTTCACTCCATCAGTCATTGAAAACCATCTTTTGGTATTGAGAGGATAATATACTGCCTCTACGAACATTCTTTCTATACAAGATCACCTTGCAGAGATGGGGATGAACAATTGAATGTCTTGTTGCTCCAATCAAGTGCACCATGTTTCCATTGGGTTCAGAAGCAAATTGCTAGATCACTGACTGCCAGTGGGATCTCACATAATATTGATATAACAGGTATGCTATTCCACACAAGTTAGATACTTTCAGATCTAGTCATAGAAGCTATTCAGTTTATACAAGTGAGCCAATTCAAAAAGATGTCATAAATTTTCTATTCCTAGTTTGTTTCACCTTTAGCTTATTTGTAGAGGCTAACCAGGAAAGAGGACCTCTGGATGTCAGCAAGTAAAGTTGTAGTTATATGTTTTGCTGTCATTTCTCCATGGATTGCGATAAACACATTCTTACGTGGATATCCACACTATTCTTGGAAAGCTTTTATGACTACTTTGTCCAATAAAATATGAGAAACAGTGAAGGATCATGCTCATTGCACTGAACTCTGGCTAATGTGCGAACCTGGTGTTTACAGTGATGATAGCTGCTGTATTCATATTACTTGGCTGTGCTCTCAGTACAGAACTTTGACTAAGATACCCTCCCCAAATCAGAGGTGGAGCCAAGATTTCAAATTTATGGGTTCGGAATTCTTATCGTTAAAAGTTACTGGGTTCTAAATTAATCATTTATACATATTCAATAGATTTTGTAAAACAAACACGGAGTTCGAATCAAAGTTATTGAGTTCGGTCGAACCCGGTCCCGACACTCTACCTCTGCCACTGCCCCCAACCCCACATTAAAAAAAAAAGAGACAGTATTTTTATGTATCTTACAATGGTCGTAAAGAAAAATTTGAGTTCGATCTTTTCATTTTTTTTTTCAGAAAAAAAAAAAAAAGAAGAGACTTCCCATTACAGTACATGTCATGTGAAATTTCTATTTTTCTCAGGTTAATTATCTTGTAGTTCTAACCAGAAATTAAAGCCTTGCATGCGTTTGTTGCAATTCACAGGCCTTTTGAAGGTTACGTCACATATATAAGCCTCATCTACAGTAAAATATAGTCAACTATTAGGTTAAGTTGACTTATGATATGTTAATCTTTATATCAAGTTTGATAATTTAAAAAATAGAATAATAACTTCCTATAATCAATTAAATTGATAATGTAAAACTTAAACTCTTTTTTCTGTTCAATTTCAAACTCTTATAGAAATGGCTATCTCACCGGATACCATAGTTATATACTCCCTCATTCTTAGTTTATTGAAATTATTTCATTGGGTATGAAATTTTAAAAAATATTAAATTCTTATTGACACGTAAGTCAAATTATCGTTTGATGGTGAGAATTTTATTCTTTCTTTTCTTATAATATCAAATAGGTTGCCAACAAGTAGTGTCATTAGAGATAAAAGAGATGTTTGCTATTTTTTCCCCCCCATTTTATGTGATATAAACTTATTTTTATAAAAATATAGTAATTTTATAATATAAATAATTTATTTTAAACTTTTTATTTTACTCCCAATAAAATAATTTATAATAACATAATTATTTATATTTTATTTTAGACCAAATTTTAAAAATCTCTTCTTTTCTTATATTCAGCACCCAAGAACAAGAAAGTAATTTTCTTTGGGCAGACCAAAAAGTAGTCCTTGTCAAATGAGATTACCTATTTTATACTGTTCCAGATTGGCAGTACCTCTAAAAAATCTGTTTCAGCATATGCTGGAGAACTGACAACCAAACTATAATACCAAACCAAACCTCCTCTGACCTCTCTCTCCTCCATCTCTGTTTCTTGAACCAAATCTC
Organism: Nicotiana paniculata; assembly: GCA_005239505.1. NCBI lineage: Eukaryota > Viridiplantae > Streptophyta > Magnoliopsida > Solanales > Solanaceae > Nicotiana > Nicotiana paniculata. Next base: position 7,652 of record MDKI01259267.1, on the reverse strand, counting down.
TCACAAACTTACCTATCACTATTATTTTCTCAATAATGTTCAAATCTTCTTATTATGTTTTCTGAGCCGAGGTGTATTGGAAACAGCTTATGTGCAGTGTATGCGTACACACTATACTCCTCAGACTCCATCTTGTGAAAGCTACTCTGGTTTATTATTTTGGTAACAGATTTGGTTCCTATAGAGAGAGACAGTCAAATATGAGGAATTTGAGATGGGGTTTTCTTTTGCTTCTTTATTTTGCTTTCTTGTTGGGAATTGAAGCCCTAAAGTTTCATAGAACTGAACATACTGAAAGAATCTCAGGTAACTATTTTTACTCTGTTGCTGATCAATGAAGTTGTATTCTCATTTTAAGTCTGTTAAATTGGTTTTTGGTTTAATTTTTGTGGGTTTCTTTTGAATTACATATTAATCTTATCCTTGTTGCCAAAATGCCAACTCTCAGATGTATACCTAGGGTTTTGTTGTGAACTGAAATAAGACTATTTAGATCCGAAAAATCTTTAGCTTTAAATAAAAAGTTGGGTCAAAATTCTATGAGGCTTGGTTATAATTGATTAAAAACAAGCTCAAAAACTGGAGCTTGCCTTAGAACTAAGCTGAGTACAAATAGTGAGGTGTTCTTCTTGAAAGTTCTTTAGTCAATCTCTAAGTTAATAGGATGATTAAAATTAAGTTGTAATATTTTTAGTTGGTGTGTTTATTTATTTTTTCTTTCATTTTCATAGAGTTCCGAAGAGGCACTAAAAACAATGTATAAGATCTATCTGTTAATCTGGAGTTTAAAAGAATGTCGAGTTTTTGTTCAAACTTTAGAGTATAATCTTGTCTCAGATGACCTTCACTTAAGGAACTCATCATGTTTCGTTCTTCTTATCGGACTTGAATCGAAGTCTTTAGAGTTTGGGTCAACTTCAAGCTTGTAAATAATTGACTCGATTCGGTCTGAGACATCTAAATATGCTGCTTGATAAACTCATTTGCACCCTTTGGTATCAATTCAACTTGTATTGTTTCTGGATGATGGATTAGAAATAGGTGATGTTTCCCCTCCTTTCAACCGTTTTCAATTTTTCAAGGATTTATTACCTTACTATGGTAGCATGTAGTACAACTAAAGAGAGTGAGGAAGAGGTACTGAGGAGACAATTTGGTTCATGAGGCGTAAGTCATTTGATTGGTATTGGAATAGTGGTCTTCTGTCATGAGGTTTTAAATCTTAAATCTAAAGTCTAGACCTTGATTTAAGAAATGATGGATTTTGCCTCTAAAGAGAGAGGTTCTTGAGCTATGTATGGAATATGATATCTGAGTTTCTGACAGCTATTTGTGCTTTAGATTTGAAGAATTGCAAGATTTAGTTAGGTTAATGAGTCAGCTGTTCGATGAGGCTTGGAGAGTAACTTGTTTCCCGAACAATGTTGCAACGATATTTGAGGAAACTTCCTTTTCTCCATCTAGGGCAAGTTATACGTGACCACTGGCCAAGATGTTTATGTTACTGGATGGTATGTAGCTGGGAATTTTAAAAATGGGTAGAACCTAAAGAAGTGAGATATTACAACTTCTGTCCGTGTCTTTGCGTTGATACAGGGCGGGGGGAGTTTGTGTTTCAGTGTTCTCTTATTTAATCAAGTTAATCACGTGTTCTTTCGGAAAGTGAAAACGCTTGATCTTCATCACCTTGATCTTCCCTTTTATATCTTTTCTGGTTTGATGCCTTAAGAAAATTTTCTTCACTCTGAAAGAAAAAAGAGAAGGGTGGAAACTTTGTGTTAGTATTGCTATTTATAGTTTTTCTTTTGGGGTCAATTTGTACTATTAACAGAGTTAGCTCATATTTCAATGAGTTGTTTTTAGATATAATGAAATCATAGTTTTGCTTAGCAGGATCTGAGTTCAGTAAAACTTAATTCCATGCTTTTAGACTGCCAAAATTTCTGAGGTTTTTTTCCAAGAATCCCACTAGGACATTGGTTCATGTGTGTGTGTATTTACTCTGGAGTTTAGAGATTTGGGGGCGTGGATGAATGATAGATAATATTTTGGTGAATAATTTCAATGTTACAAGTGCTACCGAAGTCTCATCCTTGTGACTGTAAAGCAACACTTTTTTACCAAACTGAAAAATTCACCTGTGATGTAAAATATATTGCAAAAAGTAAATATAATTAGATTCATCTAAGCCTTCGAAGATGCTAAAAGGTTTAGAATGAAGGCTTATAGAGTATGATTTCCCTATCTGTCACTTTGCATGTCTGATTACATGATTTAGTCTTTTAGTTAAATTAGGTTAGGCGATAAGGACATGAGTACTTGCTTTGAACTCTATGAAATCATCAACTTCCCTTTCATTTCTGCTATTCAGGTAGTGCTGGTGATGTCTTGGAAGATGATCCTGTTGGGAGGTTAAAAGTTTTTGTATATGAGCTTCCCAGCAAATACAACAAGAAAGTTCTTCAGAAAGACCCACGATGTCTCAGCCACATGTTTGCTGCGGAGATCTATATGCATCGTTTCCTCTTATCTAGCCCTGTCCGAACCCTTAATCCTGAGGAAGCTGATTGGTTCTACACCCCTGTTTATACCACTTGTGATCTGACACCTAATGGCCTTCCTTTACCCTTCAAGTCGCCACGAATGATGAGGAGTGCAATACAACTTATTGCTTCTAATTGGCCTTATTGGAATAGAACTGAGGGTGCTGATCACTTCTTCATTGTCCCACACGATTTTGCTGCTTGTTTTCATTATCAAGTGAGAATTAAGTCCTATCTCTCTCTCTCGCACACACAAAGAACACAAATTGATGGATATACACATCAAATTTGTATTTAACTAAACTGAATTTCACTAAAATGGTCGTGGAAATCCCAAGGATTACTCACAGTGCCTTATCATAAATTTCCATCATTACTTATGACTGAGAGTATGTGGTTACATCGGATTATTTCGTGCTAATTGTAGGAGGAGAAAGCTATCGGGAGGGGAATTCTTCCATTGCTCCAGCGTGCAACTCTAGTTCAAACTTTTGGACAAAGAAATCATGTGTGTTTGAAGGATGGTTCAATTACAATTCCTCCCTATGCTCCTCCGCAGAAAATGCAATCCCACTTCATCCCTCCAGATATTCCACGGTCCATCTTTGTTTACTTTCGTGGCTTGTTTTATGACGTAGGAAATGATCCAGAAGGTGGTTACTATGCAAGGTATCCCCATGTCTCAATCTCTATGATTAAATCACATTTGATTCTAAATGCTGGAACTTAAATAGATTGTATACAACTAACTTCCCGAAGAAGTCAGCATGTTGATCACCAAGTTAATTAATATGTTTTAAGTGACCTCGTAGAATTATCAAGATGATAAGATCATGGTGTTTCTTTTCTGAAAGATGGATAAAACGTTTGCTTAGATAACATCACAAGGGAAGCTGCAAAATCGTAATACGCGTGAAAAAATCATTTTGATTTTCTTCATTGACCTCCCAAACATGGGAGCCTTAGCGTAACTGGTAAAGTCGTTGCCTTGTGACCAGGAGGTCACCGTTCGAGCCGTGGAAACAGCCTCTTGTAGAAATGCAGGGTAAGACTGCGTACAACAGACCTTTGTGGTCTGGTCCTTCCCGGGACCCCGCGCGTAGCATAAGCTTAGTGCACCGGACTGCCATTTACCTCCCAAACATGTAAATATGTTTTATGACAAGGCACCTGACTCTTATTTCTCTTCTCAGAGGTGCACGGGCAGCAGTATGGGAGAACTTTAAAGACAATCCTCTCTTTGACATTTCTACAGAACATCCAACTACCTACTACGAAGACATGCAGCGAGCCATCTTTTGCTTGTGTCCACTTGGGTGGGCTCCGTGGAGTCCAAGATTGGTTGAAGCAGTTATATTCGGTTGCATCCCTGTTATTATTGCAGATGACATTGTCTTGCCATTTGCTGATGCAATCCCCTGGGAAGAGATTGGTGTTTTTGTAGACGAGAAGGATGTCCCAAATTTGGATACTATACTCACTTCTATTCCACCTGAGGAAATATTGAGGAAGCAGAGATTGCTTGCTAACCCTTCAATGAAGCAGGCTATGTTATTTCCACAACCTGCTCAACCAGGTGATGCTTTCCATCAAATATTGAATGGACTTGCTCGTAAACTGCCACACGATAGGAGCGTTTACTTGAGTCCTGGGGAGAAGATCTTAAACTGGACTGCTGGTCCAGTTGGTGACCTAAAACCTTGGTAAGAAGCTGGTACTGGAGATTATTGCATTCACTAAATCTTGGCTTTCAACCTTAAAAGTCGCGTCAAAGGTGTGGAAATAATGTGAACTGTATATCTTAAGTATGTAGTTTTTCGATCAAGTGAAGAATCTTTTATTGATAACAACATCCAGAGGATGCAACGTCTTACCCTTCCAGCCTCTCTAACCCTCCAAGGGTAGGGGTAAGGCCTCCTCGTACCCCACTTATGGGAAACTACTGAGTTTGTTGTTGTTGTTGTTGTAACATCCAGAGGATGCAACATATTACAAAATCTTAAGGTGTAGAGTTTGTTGTAGTTCTGGACGACTGGGGACGATTGCACATTCATTTTTGTAGCTGTAGGATTTGTTGTATAAACAGCTATGTTGGTTCCCCAGTGTACTCGTGTGCCACTAACAGTGTGTTAGAAAATTAACAAACCAGATTAATTTGATAACTAATAGTGCTAATTAATTTTAACCATAATCAAGTATTCTTTCTCTTCCGTCATCTCTTTTCCTATCTCCCAATTTGTCGAGAAATTGGAAGACGAGTAACACTAATCCAGGTTGAATCACTGACTGAAAGCTCTTTCATCTATAATCTATATATATCAACAATTTGCAATTTATTAAATGGAATTCTTACTGCATTCTCACAAGAAGAAATGATAATTGTCATCTACAGATAGCTTAAGATCAAAAGTAAAACATAGCGGTAAACTAATAAAGAAATTAATGTAATATATAATAAAATATCACTCGTGGAGGATACGAGATCCCTTTATTTCTTTCCTCATATTGAGTAGCAAAATTTAAAGGATTCATTGGATCGTCAAATAAAAATTGCGCGGGGCACCTTATTTGATCGCCCTCATTTAACCTATACTCGCTTTTTTAAAACTTTTAACGTGTACCTACTTTTTAAATAACTTCAGTTCTCTTTCCCTCTCTGAGCTGAAATTCACCAGTTAAGCTGAAGTTCGCCAGTTATAAAGACAAAACTTCAGCAAACGGGGCTGAAGTTCCCTAGTTACAAAGACAAAACTTAAGCTCTTCCCAGTTACAAACTTCAGAGCTGAAGTTCCCAAGTTATAAAGACAACAACTTCATCATACGGGGCTGAAGTTCCCCAGTTACAAAGACAAAACTTCAGCTCTAGAGCTGTAACTAGGGAACTTCAGCCCCGTATGCTGAAGTTTTTGTCTTTATAACTGGGGAACTTCAGCCCCGTATGCTGAAGTTCCCCAGTTACAAAGACAAAACTTCAGCTCTAGAGCTGTAACTAGGGAACTTCAGCCCCGTATGCTGAAGTTTGTCTTTATAACTGGGGAACTTTAGCCCCGTATGCTGAAGTTCCCCAATTACAAAGACAAAACTTCAGCTCCCCAGTGTAACTGGGGGAACTTCAGTCCCGTATGCTGAAGTTTTTGTCTTTATATTCCCCATTTAAAAAGACAAAAACTTCAGTTTTAGAGCTGAAGTTCCCCACTTACTAGAGCTGAAGTTCCCCAGTTACAAAGACAATAACTCGCAAGCTACTTCAGGCCGTCTACTAGAATGCTGAAGTTTTGCGTGATTGCCTTTGCTACTTCAGCCCCGCATGCTGAAGTTATGCGCAAAAGCGGGTACAGATGTAATTTTTTTTTACAAAGCGGGTATAAGTTAAAACGTGACACAAAAAGTGGGTACGGATACAAAAGCCCCAAGCAGGAGCAGGTTGGAACTCATAATGGAACTCTTTTTACATCCCAAACCTGTGGTTTTCGGAAAGTCACATTACGTTGGTTTACTGAACAAACAAATATATAACTGTCAAGGCGGATCTAAGATTTTTAGTCAGTGACAACGGCGTGTCACTCAAACAATCATCAACCTCCTAATGAACCTTATTTAATACGGAAAGCTTAGATGCTATGTAATAATCAGAAAATCTGAGGATACATTACTTATTCTTTTCTACATATAACTAAAGAAGAAGGAAAGTCTTGGCGCAACTGGTAAAGTTGCTTCCATGTGACCAGGAGGTCATGGGTGCAGGCCGTGAAAATAACCTCTTGCAGAAATGCAGCATAAGGCTTCGTACAATAGACTCTTTTGGTCTGGTTCTTTTCGGACCCCGCAAGAGCTTAGTGCACCGGACGACCCTTTTACATCTAACTAAAGAATACCAGTTCTTTGACATCTTTCAGCTCAAATTGAATTACTGATTCCCGGCTATAGGCCCGTCTCGACCTTTCCTGAAATCATCCCACCCTCACCCAAGGCTGTCCTGCAGCTGCACGAGTCTCTGGAGCAGCATGTTTGCCAAGGTTGTTCATAACCTTTTCTTGCACAGCAGAGTATACCTAGAACAAGTAAACTTATTAACTTGAGCACAGTCAATAAAGAACAAAAAGGAAAAAGGAAACGCTTGAATTCTGTTAGGTTCTCACACAATTTGTGCTAATTGCATCTGGTGGTTGCTCCTGGCCAGTCAGCCACTTCCACAAATCTGGATTCTCCTGCAGCCATGAATCAAACAAACTTAATAAAACCAGCTCAAACTCATATTCATATAGGAGTAGTAGCTTGGCTAATGCTAGTTCTGTTATCCTGCTCTATAACAACAACAACATGCCCAATGAGTTCTCATAAGTTGGGTCTGAGGAGGGTAAAATATATATAGTCTTACCCTTACCCCTACCCTGAAGAGCTGAGAGACTATTTTCGATAGATCCTCGGTTGTTATCCTGCTCTATCAAAAGCAAATATCTTTACTGTGGAGCAAAGTGTTTGAGGACATTTTTCTCCAGAGCGCCATCATCGATACAATTACAAGGATTGTTAGAGAAACATAGCAAAACTGACACCTCTACAGAAAGCCACATTCAACCCATAGATCTTCACACTCTTCCTAATGGTTTGTATTTAAGCAATACAACCATTAGCAACTCAACTTACCCCTAAGATTTCTCACACTCCTCACCCCTCCCCTATGTCCCCTCAGCTCCAGTGCCTACAAGCACATTTCACTGTTTGGTAACTATCTTTTTTCTTTCTTTTTTATCGAAAGGTAAGGTTTATTAATGGGTATCTGATGCGAGGCTAGAATTCATAGTTTAACATGTTATATGCCCTACATTTTATGTGCGTTAATGATAAAAATACACTTTTTATGTGCATAATAGAGTCTATTTCATGTGTAGGTGAATTGGAGATGGAAACCGAGCTAAATGGATGCAAATACATCGAAAATACGCTCAGGAGGCGAGGAGGAGTGCACCTGGCGTTAGCCAGGTGTTAGGGTCCAAACGCCAGCCCTAGCCTGGCGTTAGCCAGGCGTTAGGGTCCAAACGCCAACCCTAGCCTGGCGTTATCCAAGCGTTAGCCTCATAACGCCAGGCCCCTGTTTCGGTCAATTCC
>ML326477.1:11186-49131 GCA_005239505.1 Nicotiana paniculata | reverse complement strand
TTGGCCCTTAGCCGTAGTGCTTCAAGGTCAAATTTGATTGTTATCCCAATGCACAAACTTTCTCGGTTGCTATGCTCACAAACTATACATAAAGCAACATGTTGAAAAAAAATGATGACAAATATATAATTAATAAATATGAACCATGGAAGCAATGGGAGTTGAAGTAAATTGATGGCCGATCTGGGCAGCCAAGTCCAGACCCAAGTTTCCAAGGCCAAATACTTCCAAACCTTTTCCATGTAGAAGAAAATCATGAAATTAGGAGACTAACCGTCAGTATTCCTTTAAGAAAGTATACGTTATCATGGCTGGTTAAACGAACTATTTAAGACCAAGTCAAAATTTCATAGTAAACCTCCAAAGTAACGGAGCGTCGCTAGAGAGAACCGCACTTCTACATGTTCTCTATTAACCATCACCTTAAATTTCCTTAAGTTTGTTGGTATCACTGTGAAAGGATTTCCAAGACAGAGACATGACGAATAAATCAGATCGAACGAAAGGCACATTCTTTCCTCGCGGTTCAATTTGTGAGAGGAAAGGCAATGTTTGAAACCCTGGGGTGTTCTACAAAGTGAGAAAGGTCGTTGCAGTATAGTTCTACTTCACTCTTTTGATTTCAGAAATTGAATCAAAATGATCCTATATGCATAACCTTTTTGATTTATTTCCCTTCTTCACATATCCAGTAAAGTACGAATGGCTTGTATTAGGATTATATATCATTCCACTTTACTGGTTGGATTGAACACAAAACATGATACCCTATGCATTAGTCATAATCACCAAGGAATTCCTTTACCAATTCTGGCCTCGTTCACTAACAATATAATAAAAATTCCTTAAGATTGTTGGTATTACTGTATTCAAAATCAGAAAATCAGAGAAGTGTTAGAAGAAACAGAAAATCTGTAAACATGAGAAATATTCCGAGTCCACAGTTTCCTTGTGTGTCCTTAAGGAATTTTAACCCCCTCACAAGTTTCCAAGGTAATGGATTAAATCCTCCCAGGATGAAACATAATAATCCTTCCTGCAACAGTGGAAATACAAACTGCAGGATACCAACGAACTCAAAGAACAGAGCAAATCACACTTGACCCTTATGTTTATTTTTTAAAAAAAATAATGCAACAAAGTAGAAAGAGAGGAGATAATTTCAGATTTTCCTATTTTTTAAAATGAGGCCAAGCCTCTAAATTTATAGACAATCAAAGGGTGAGATGAAGAGGTGCAATCCAAAAGGTACCTCTTCCATTTCCTATTCACACCCCTTAATAAAAACGCAACATGATCTAACTTGATACAAAATGAGAAATCGAATTAAATAAACAATGAGAAAGTAAATGCAAACTACCAAGTTGAACAACCTTAGCCTAAGGAGGTTAGCAATCCTCGAGCCAAAAGTTCTTTTATCGATGCCAGAGCAGAATCACAAGATAATAATTAAAAATAACAATGTATTGCTTTGGAATGTGTGTTACCATGTCTTTTAAAAATCTCCTGGTTTGCTGATTTGTCGGTTCTTTATTGATACGTGTTGAGATTCCCGCCGAAATATTCGACCGGTTATGGATATCTCGGCCTTCCGTTATTTCGTTCTTCTGTTGGTTATACCAACAATGTTTTTCTCGAGCTTATTCGGGATTAGGGTCATTTCGGGATCACGAGCTCAATGTTCTTCACGATGTACATTCTCACCTCGTGTTCTGGTTCGATGAGACTCGGGGTCGATCTACAACCCTTCACGTTCCGAGCTTGATCTATCGTGCAATAGTCGAGCCATATTTTGAATGTATACAGATAGTCCTCTTATTTTTCGGAGAGTAAACGGCGAGAAACGATATGAGCTTCTGATTCTCTCCTCGGTACTTCATATCAGAAACGACAAAATAAACGAAACGTCTTGTCAGTCACGTCTTAATGGCATTAAATGCTCGTCAGTTGCTGGTCGGCCACTTCTGGATTTGAACCGTCGTTTGGAAATTATAAATATCTATTTCTTCATTCATTCAAACTTTACATCCAAATCTTCTCTACTCCTGTTTCTTAGAAATTTCAACACTTTCCAACATTAAATTTCTGGCTATTCTGAAATCCTTTCACAAGAACTTCAGCTCTGTTTTTATCCTCAACCATCAAGCTTAATCTTTAAACTTCTTCTCTTTTCTTCATTTACCAAAGAGATGGAGAAGACTTCAAAATTCGTTCCCCAAAAAGAAACTCTCTCTACCTCGCTACCGACTGTATAGGAAAAAATTTTGTCTGTTGCTACCGAGGAACCGACACCAGAACCTCTTTTGAAAATGTTCATCCCTAGGGGGTGCCCGACCGGTGCTTATTTCAAGACCGAGAAGCCCTCATCGGTACCAGGTCAGTGTGACCCAGTTTCGAGATATATTTTCTCGATCACCGACGACGTCTTTTTCGAGGTCAAGAAAGATTTCAATAGGGCTAATAAGCACGTAGTGGTCCCCAAGCCTGAGGAAGCCATTTACGTGGAGGGATTTTTAAGTACTTACACTTATCCCTTCACGCTGTGTCGCTTGGACTCGATCATTATTGCCTTATGTAAGAGGTACGAGGTGACCTTTGGTCAAATCCACCCTTCTTTTTGGAGGATAGTAATTCTCCTCCATTTTATCGTAAGCAATATCGAGGGGTATCCCTTCACCCTCAACCATCTCATGTGCTTATATAGTCCCCGACTTTATCGAGGGGGACTAATCAAGGTTGCTCGTCGGGCCAGTAAGCTCCCGTTCTCGAGCATCGACGAAGATCATGATCGAGTATGTTAGGCCATTTGTCCGAGTGAATACCTCGAATTTAATCTCGGCCGAGCATATGCCATTTCCTGAGAAGTGGAACATGACACGTAAGTATAACCTTGCTTTCAAGATTTTGTTCTTCGTTTTTCCTTTTCCTCCTTTATATTTAATTTTTTGTGGTGGTGCAACTGTTGCTCGGATGCGGGATTCAGTTCCTTGGCTCAAGGAGTGGGTCGAGGGCATTGTATCGCAGAAACCATATTCCGAGCGCGCATGGCGCGAGCTTTCGAAAGGCCGGTCGGAGGCCCATTCTCACGGTGAGATTCTGTTTTTGAGTGGACAACACTTAGGTTTCCTTCGTATTGTTGAGCCCTTACTCATTTCTTTTTTCTTTGCAGGTATTCCCAAGGATGTTGCAATAAGGCCTCCATCTGGTGGCGAGGATTGCCCCTCTAAGTCCCCTGCTCCGAAACAGGGTGAGGAGAAAAAGAGAAAAATGCCCCGAGCTCTCTGAACTCAGAGAAGAAAAAATCGAGAAGGAGGTTGGTGCGCAAATCCAAAGAAAATACCAGCGCCTGAGAGATCTCAACAGACTCACTCCACCAGTTGAGGGATGAGTCTGAAGAAGAAGAAGAAGAAGAAGAAGAAGAAGAAGAAGAAGAAGAAGAAGAAGAAGAAGAAGCCTCTGAATTGGTGGCCCGTGTGCGGTCGCAGTTCGAAGGAAGAAGGACCCCTGAACCAGAGAGAAGCGACAATGAATCTTCCTGAATCCGAGGGGTTGATGAAGAGGCAGTGGCCGAGGCCTCCGAATGAGAGAGGGGCGAGGCCGTTTGCCTCAAGTTAGGGAGGCCGACAAGGAGACCTCGTCCGGTGCTTCTCGGGAAAATGACAATACCCCGAAGGACGTACTTGGAGTGATAGATCTTTCTGAGTCGCCTTCATTTACTGACTTCATGATCAACGAGGCTCAGACGTTATCACCTCAACGAAGGGCCCCAAGGGGTGTCATACCCCTTTCACAACTTTTTGACGGTCTAGATTCCACCGCCAAAGAGGACGTCACCGGGTTGGGTGACTTACCGGTGCCAAGGAAGATTTCTTCTTCGAGGACCAACGAGCCTTCCTCTAGTCCGAAACTAGTCGACCAGTTCCCAGCTTCGAGTGTGAATCCTGACCGGAAGCGGTCGATCATTATGTCTATTTCGGAGGATGCCCGGGTCCTTTCTTCCCCCGTAGGGGTTACCAGTTATCTTCGGTTTCTGGTCACAGAAGAGGATCAAACAAAAACGAACGGTGCTTGTTCAACGAAGCACAACTGGCGTTAAATCGGGTACTTTGAATGCCTCTTTATTATGTACTTAGGTTAAGTTGCAAACAATCGTAACTTTTTTTTTTGTGCTTACAGCCTCGGTGCTTCATCACGAGAATTTTCTGCGATATCGGGAAGAGTTAAACCAACATGAGTCCGAGACTCGAGGGCTCACTAAGAAAAGGGATGCTTAAAAACTTCTCAGCGAGACACTCCAGACTGAGCTAGAGATGGCTCGAAAGGAGCATGCCTACATGGTCGAGCAGGTAAGAAGAGTATTTGAAGTTAGTGACGATGAGTCAGACATGGTGGCTAACGATCCGAACCCACAGGTTCAAAACAAAATTAACCAGATCGAGCAGCTCCAGGTGGAGGTGGATGCAATAAAGGACGAGGCCGAAGAATGAAAAAGAAATATGGACCGCTTGGCCTCGAAAAATGAGACTGCCCGGGCATAATTGACTTCGGCTGAGGTCCAACTTCGGGCTGCAGAGGAAAAGGCCTTGTTTTTGTAGTTGGGCTATCGCCACTTGTTGAGCTTGTAACATTACGAAGATCACCCTTAAACTGATACCGTCTCCACCAACCTTTTGCGTATTTTGAGTCGCTGATCGGGCTTCACCGCGGACGCTATTTTCGGGATCGGTTGGCAGGTTCGTGTCGATAGCCACATGTGATTTAGTGTCAATTAGGTATGCGACCGGAATTTCGACCGGATCGGCAGGCGGTACCTCGTTACCGGGCGCTATGTTGTTATTTTCACCCTGATAACCGGACTTGTTGTCAACGTGTAGGGGTGCTGATTGAGAGTTTGGCATTTTGTGTTTTAACCTGGAATCAAATACACTTAAAAGAGCAAGTGTAAAGTAGTGTTTGTTATGGAGATTTGTATCAAATAACCACTATTATCCTTAGACCCCACAGTGGGCGCCAAACTATTTACCCTCAAAATCGAATAATAATTGGATTTGTACGTGTTCAACAATCTTAGCCTTGGGAGGTTAGCCACCCTCGAGCCGAAAGTGCTTTTATCAATATCACCAGAATCACAAGATAATAATTAAAAATAACAATATATTACTTTGGAATGCATGTTACCATGTCTTTTATAAGTAATCAGACTCCCCTTTACATAGTAGGAGAGTCCTATTTTAGGTACAATTTTATAAAAGGTAAAAGTCTCATGGTTTGCAGAGGAAAATGCCTTGGTTTTGTAGCTGGGCTAACGCCACTTGTTGAGCTTGTAACATTTCTAAGATCATCTAAACTGGTCCCGTCTCCACCAGCATTTTGCGTATTTAGAGTCGCTGATCGGGCTACACCTCAGACGCTATTTTCAGGATCAGTTGGCAGGTTCATGTCGATAGACGTGAATTAGTGTCAATAGGGTCTGCGACCGTAATTTCGACCGGATCGACAGGCCGTACCTCATTACTGGGCGTTATGTTGTTATTTTCACCTAGATGGACGGACTCGTTGTCAACTTGAAGGGGTGCTGATTGAGAGTTTGACATTTTATTATCGGACTGCAGAGGAAAAGGCCTTGGTTTTGTAGCTGGGTTATCGCCACTTGTTGAGCTTGTAACATTTCAAAGATCACTCTTAAACTAATCTCGTCTTCACCATTGTTTTGCGTATTTTGAGCCGCTGATCGGGCTCCACCGCAGACGCTATTTTTGGGATCGGTTGGCAAGTTCTTTTCGATAGCCACATGTGAATTAGTGTCAGTTGGGTCTGCGACCCGAATTTCAATAGCGTCCGTGGTGGAGCCGGTTCTTTATTGATACGTGCAGAGATTCCCACCAAAATTGTCACGACCCAAAATCCGCTGATCGTGATGGAACCTAATCCAACCTGCTAGGTAAGTCAACTAATAACTATCCAGTTTCAATAATGTTAATAAGTCAATTAGACAAAATAAATTATCTAAATCCATTACGTTTTCCCAAGGACTGGTAGTAGAAATCATGAGCTACTACAAATAGAGTTTACAAAAAAAACATGAAATAAATACATCGTCTGTTTGAAAATTACATAAACAGAGTTTTATAATCTAGGGCTACCCCGAACAAAGGAGGCAGCTACAACAGGGACGCCAGTACATCTTCAAGCCCCCGCAATCATCGAGCATAGCAACAACAGCAACCAACATCTGCACGCAATGTGCAGAAGTGTACTATCAGTACAACCGACCCATGTACTGAGTAAGTAACAAACCTAACCTTAGGTTGAAAGCAGTGACGAGCTAACACTAGGTCGGATCCAATACTAGTATTCTAAAACTGCTCGTAACAGCGTAATACAAGTATCAAAAAGAGTATCTTAGAAGTAACATGCTCAACTCGCTCACAGTTCCAGAAATAGACGTGCTTTTCAATATCTTAGTGAGAACTCAAATCGTTTGCCAAAATGCCGAAATACAGGTAAGTTTGAAAACTAAAAAATTTCCCAAAATCTTTTCAGCAATAAGTAAGACGTTTCATTTCCTTTACAAAAATAACAAAAATAAAATACCTCTCCGAGCCCACATGTCAATGTGTATAATAAGTCATGGATGACGTGACACTATATAACATGAGGAAAAATACATCTTTATGCCTATATGTCATGCGTGAATGCAAATGCCTGTATGTCATGTGTGCATGCAATGCCATGTATCTCATTTCACACACATTTATAGTCGATTACGCTCATTGGGGGTGTTCAGACTCCGGAGGGGCTCCTACAGCCCAAGCACTAAGCACGGACAACTCATGTGCAGCACAGACAACTCACGTGCCATAATATCAATATCTGGATCCGCACAGACAACTCACGTGCTCCACAGACTACTCACGTGTTATAATATCAATACCTGGATCCGCACGGACAACTCATGTGCTACAGGGACAACTCACGTGCTATGGTATCAATATCCTCACAACCAGGCCCTAGGCCTTACTCAGTCATCAATCTCTCCAATCTCACTCACGGTCTCACAGTGTCATGAAATTAGCCCGGCAACAAGAATATGATGTATCAACAATTAACAACTGAGACTGAGATATGATATGAATGCATGAACATGACTGAGTACAAGATATCAATGAATTCTGTGAAATAACAACAAGAAACGACCACTATGGGTCTCAACAGTATTGGCATAAAGTCTAAACACGATATCTAGCATGATTGACTGCTCAATTACTTTATAACGTGGTAAAAACACAATTATCGACAAAATAGGTCCACTAAACTGGGCCATGGAAACCATAGGGTCTCATTTCACAGGGTGCACACCCACACGCCCGTCACCTAGCATGTGCATCACCTCAATACCAATCACATAACACCTAACTCGGGGTTTCATACCCTCAACACTAAGTTTAGAAGAGTTACTTACCTTAACAGCATAGAAATCCTACTCCGGGATGCTCTCTCCCCTCGACTCGGCCTCTAAAAGCTCCAAGTCTATTCACAACCAGTACGATACCATCAATAAACGCTGATGGAATGAATTCCACAAGAAAAACTATCAAATTAGACTAAAATCCCGAAATCAACTCAACCCACACCCCCGGGCCCACGCCTCGAGACCCGACAAAAATTACAAAACTAGAAAGCTTATTCACTCACGAGTCTAACCATACCAAATTTAGCAAAATCCAACACTGTTTGGCCCCTCAAATCCTCACATCAAACTCTCCAATTTTCAAGCCCTAAATTCCCAAATTTCTAGCTCAAATTCCCAACTAAATGATGAATAAAGCCATAGATTCATGAAATTTATACCATTATAGGTTAGAATCACTTAACCCAACGTTGCTCCTTGAAATCCTTCGAAAATTGCCTCTCTCCCGAGCTCCTCAAATCCAAAATTCAAAAAATGGAGAACAAACCTCGAATTGGGGTTTTCTGCCCAGCAGGTCCGCATCTGCGGCCATATCCGTGCACCTGCGGTAAGAACCTCTCACCTACGGTCTTCACTTAAACGCCAGCTTCCTCAGCTTCCACATCTGCGACCCATTCATCGCACTTGGGGGCTCGCAGATGCGGCCATCACCTGCGCACCTACGCTCAAGCTCCAACCTGCCCTTTCCCTATCTGCGCTCAGTCTACCGCGCTTGCGACTCTTGCACCTGCAACTCCCCATTCAAAACACCATAAAACAACACTTCCAACTCAAAATCCAATCTGTTAAATCACCCGAAACACACCTGAGGCCCTCGTGACCTCAAACAATGATCCCAACCAGTCCTATACCAATATACGAACTTAGTCAAACCCTCGGAACACTCAAAACCACACCAAAACACCAAATTAACCTCAGATTCAAGTCTAAGAACTTCTAAACTTTCAAAATTCGCCAACGACGTCGAAACCTACCATACCACGTCCGAATAACCTCAAATTTTGCACACACGTCAAAATTGACACTAAGAACCTACTTCAACTTCCAAAATTCCATTCCGACCTCGATACCTTTTTCCAATGCTGATCAAAATTGCCAAATTTCCAACTTCCGCCAATTTAAGCCTAATTCTACCACAGACCTCCAAATCACAATCCAGACGCGCTTCTAAGTCTAAAATCACCCAACGGAGCTAATGGAACCATCATAAATCCAATCCGAGATAGAATTCTAAAAAGTCAAACTTGGTCAAACATTTCAAATTTAAGGCTTCTAGCTGAGAATCATTCTTCCAAATAAATTTTGAATAATCTAAAAACCAAAATCAACAATTTACATAAGTCATAATACATCATAAGGAGATACTCATGCCCTCAAACTACCGAGCAAAGTGCAAATTGCTCAGAACGATCGGTCGGGTCGTTTCGAAAATATCTGAATGGTTATGGATATTTCGGCATTCCGATATTTCGGTCTTCTGTTGGTTATACCTGTCACACCTCCTTTTGCCCGCCAAGGGGGATGAGGGAGTTTTTTCCAATTGAAGTGACATTATCGAAATGAGATTATTATTTTTATCAGAGTCATCACTTGGGATAATTTATGGTGTCCCAAGTCACAGGTTTATTTTAAATACCAAATCGTGGAAATTTGACTCTGTTTTAAAGTTTGCGAAACCAGAAGACTGGGTAAGAAATTCTGCTAACCCGAGAGAAGGTGTTAGTCATTCCCGGGTTCTGTGGTTTTAGCACGGTCGCTCAACTATTATTAATTGGCCTAGTTGTCTGATTTATTACGTATTTTAAACCTACTTGTGCATCTTCGCCTTTAGTAATTGGCCTAATTATTTATACGCATTGCAAGTCACGCCACGTGAAACGCGCCCGTGATTCACAATGTATTTATTTTAATTATTTGAAGTTGGGGGTCGAATCACGCCACTGTGCACTCGAATTTTGGGAATTACGTATCTTTGACTATGTCAGGGGAACCGTACTCATAGTCATGATGATTTATTATTTCGATAATTGCTCCTAAAGCGAACTACAATGTTCATAAGTTGACTTCCTATATTTGAGAATAATTGTAAAAGGTCCATGATTTATGAAAATTGTCTGAACAAGCCGCGATGTCGCACACTCTACTGTTTTTGTACACATAGTGAATCGTGTCACGAGAACCGCACCCATAATTTTTAATGTGTTTGTTTTAATATTGTTTGAAGTTATAGTCAAGTCGCGTGAAACGCGCACTCGAATTTCGGATTACGTACCATAGTTATGTCACGAGAACCGTACCCATAACTATGATAATTATTTTATTAATATGCACCTAAAGCAACTAATTACAGAGAATCAAACCTTTTTAATGCCATAAAAGTTTTACTAATATCCTTTTTAACGGTAGTGATGTGACCGCACGAATAATCTTGTAGCTATAACTCAAACTTAAGCATCAACTCTTTAATATATTAAAAGAATTCGAGAAAGAAGTTGTACCCATTTCAAAGAAACAAATAAACACACAACACACACACACACACATATAAAGAAAAACAAAAAAGAGGATGAATCTGCATAATTATTTTAAGGAAGGGAGAGTTTCTCACCTGAAGAAGAGTGGTGAAATTGAAATCAAACAACTAAATCCAAAACATTTTCCAAACAAGCAGTATGTTGAACCACAACACTTTATTGGAACAAAAATTTCTTTCAGAGCTTGATTTACCAACGTCTCTAAGTCGATATCGAAAAGCAAAAGGTTGATAGGAAACTTTGGACATCGACGACCTCGAAGGAGCCGCGAACCTACCCGGAAACCTCACATACAAACTCGACGGCAAAGCGACTTCGAACCTAACTCGACGGTGTTGAACCACTCTATTGCGGATGATTTAAAGGTGTTTTATAGTGTTTTTTTGGGCTGCTTCGAGCGGGCTGGAGATGGTGGAAATCCGGCGAGGCGACGAAGAAGCAGTGAGTTGACGGGAGTGGGTTTACATGGCTGCACTTTTCATGGTTCAAAATGATTTAAAGAGATTTTGAGGAAGAAAGCTTGAAGAAGAAGAAGAAGGGAGGGGGGTGCGCCGCTCGTCGGTTTTTTGGAAGCGTGGGTCTCTTTTTTGTTGCTTAAGGTGGGGGTCTTATTAGTTCTGTTAGGTATATAGAATTGGGGAGTGGGATTGGGCTTTGGACAAGGTAAAAGAGGGATTGGGTTTGGGCAGAGTTTGGGGTAATTGGCCGTTGGGCTCATGTTTTGACCATTTGAACAATTTTTTGTGATTTTGATTTTCTTTATTGATTAATAAATGAGCAAACAAAAATACTACTCCTAAACTTGAATAACAAAAATAAAATACTAATCACTCAAAATTTATTTATCAAACTAATATATTTTTTGGAAAACATTTTCTTTCTTTGTAAATGAAGATAAAAATGTGACTTTTTAATTGTTTTCAATTTTCTTAAGTAAAATATATAAAACGATAAATAAGAGCTAAAATATGTAGATTAAACTTAAAATATATTTACATACTAAAAGGTGATGAAAAACTCAAATATAGTCAAAAATTAGGTGCTCACAGTTGCCCCTCTTTGCTTGGAAAGATGAAGAGTTTTCAGGTAAAGACAAAGTGAGCCGTGTGACTAATTGTGGAGGCGGTGCAGGCGATTGCGTGTCTTGTGGATATGGAGCATATGGCGGTGCATTGTGGATAGAGTATCGGAAAGGTAAGGTATGACTTTGGGGATTTTGTGGAGAGAAATAGCATTGAGGAGGATTATCTAGAGTACGGGGATATTCATGGGGTCGGTATTGAGGTTGAAAGCGTTGATCAGGAACGCCCACTGGATCTTGTCGTTGGTGGGGCTCGACGACATCAGAAAGGCTATTTTTGGGAAAGGTAGTTGGAGGACGAACGATGGAGCTGCTAGGGATGTTAGGAAAATTGTGATAAGAGGGAAAATCTAGAGAATATGGTGGATCATTTGACATTATGACCGGAACTTGGGTAAGGGTAGCATCTACGAAGCTAGGTGGTGGCGGGGGTGGTGCCTTCCCAGTCATCCAAGCCCGATACATGTCCGCCATGTGTTGTCTTAATATCCTTACCTCTTCAACCAACCCAGTGTTTTGTTCAACCAATTGCTTTCGGGTACCAGTATCAACCAACTCAAATTCGTTGTCGTCTGTCATTGCCCTTCGACTTTGTGTTGTAGGGATGAGTTACCAGTTTAAAAAAACCACAAACCAACCACACTTCTGCTAAATGAAGATAACAAAGGGGAACAAAATGAAGTCATCACATTAGCGTTAGGACATTTAACGTAAGATAATCTCACATTATGTGTGATGCACCTAATCACAATTATCGGTTCTAAAATGACTTCGAGGGTGCGAAGCCAACTTGGCATCATCCCAATTTTACTTCTCTTGCCCTTGTATTCTTCACTTCCTCTCTTGCGCTCCTTGATTTGCTCATTTTCTTTCCTCTCTTTTTCTTTGTGATTATCACTCTTTTCTTTCCTCTCATTTCTCACATTTCATAACTTCATCTTTTTTTTTTCTTTTTCCCTTTTTTTAATTTCAAAAATGATTCGATCGAACCCTATGTAGGTTGCCTACGTATCATGTGGGAATATGAATCAAATCTTATGTAGTTCGGAAAGATCAGAAACAAAGTAAATAAATTAATAAATTTTTTTTTCGGATTTAGATTTTTTTTTCTTTTTAATTTTTGAAAGAAGGACTTATAAAGAAGAAAGACAATTGTTTTTGGATTTTGAGTTTCTTTTTTTTTTTTTTTGGAATTTCTAAAGAAAAACTTCTAAAGAAGAAAGAAAATATTTTTGAATTTTTGGACTTTTATATTCAAATTATGAAAGAAAGTCTTTAAAGAAAAATATTTTTGAATTGGGGTCTCAAAGAAAGAAGGAATTTTTTTTTTGGATTTTTAAAAATTGGGGTCTCAAAGAAAGACTTTTCTAAAGAAGGAAGTAAAGGAAAATATTTTTTTTGGATTTTTGAAAATTGGGGTCTCAAAGAAAGACTTTTCTAAAGAAGGAACTAAAGGAAAATATTTTTGGTTTTTTGAAAATTGAGAGCCGGAACCAATGAAGTTTGTCTGCGTATCTCACATCCGGTGAGAATCAGACCCACGTAATTCTGTCAATTTTGACAGAATAGGGGAAACATGACTTTTTGAAAACAATCACTTGTATTTTTCTCTTCTTTTTTTTTGAAAATTTCGGGAGAGCTTCGGATTTCAAATACCTACCTCTCACTCTTGATTTTTTCTTTTTTGATTTTCTTTCCCTATTCTAGCATCCAGTCAACATGCAAGCCGAAACTAACAAATACGCAAGTAGCACATAAGATGTATCAGGATGGTCTTTTAATTTTCGGGTGCACCAGTCCTAGACGAACCCAACCCTTGTGTTGAGTCCCCAAAGTCAAATTCACATGATGAAAACAAGCGTTCCTACTAGGGATCCGGCATGAGGCTATATTATTCTACGTTTAAAAGCTAGATGTATTGTTCTAGACCTGGCTTACCCGAGCGGACAACTCGAGCCGGGGGGGGGGGGGGGAGGAGCAGCGTACCAGGGTTCCGTGGTTTTAGCACGTTCGCTCAACTATTATTAATTGGCCTAGTTGTCTGATTTATTACATATTTTAAACTTACTTGTGCATCTTCGCTTTTATACCATTTTTAATTATTTATACGCATCGCAAGTCAGCCCACGTGAACGCGCCCGTGATTCACAATGTGTTTATTTTAATTATTTGAAGTTGGGGGTCGAGTCACGCCAGCATGCACTCGAATTTTGGGAATTACATATCTATGACTATGCCACGGGTCGAGTCACGCCAGCATGCACTCGAATTTTGGAAATTACGTATCTATGACTATGCCACGGGAACCGTACCCATAGTCATGATGATTTATTAATTCGATAATTACTCTTAAAGCGATCTACAACGTTCATAAGTTGACTTCCTATATTTGAGATTAATTGTAAAAGGTTCATGATTTATGAAAATTGTTTGAACAAGCCGCGATGTCGCACACTCGTCTGTTTCTGTACACATAGGGAATCGCGTCACAGGAACCACACCCACAATTTTAATGTGTTTGTTTTAATATTATTTGAAGTTATAGTCAAGTCGCGTGAAATACGCACTCGGATTTTGGATTACGTACCACAGTTATGTCTCGAAAATCGTACCCATAACTATGATAATTATTTTATTAATATGCACCTAAAGCAACTAATTACAGAGAATCAAAAATTTTTAATGCCATAAAAGTTTTACTAATATCATTTTAATGGCTATGATGTGACCGCAAGAATATCTTGTAGCTATAACTCAAACTTAAGCATCAACTCTTTAATATATTAAAAGAATTCGAGAAAAAAGTTGTACCCATTTCAAAGAAACAAATAAACACACAACACAAAAACAGATAAAGAAAAACAAAAAAGAGGATGAATCTGCATAATTATTTTAAGGAAGGGAGAGTTTCTCACCTGAAGAAGAGTGGTGAAATTAAAATCAAACAACTAAATCAAAAATATTTTCCAAACAAGCAGTATGTTGAGCCACATCACTTTATTGGAACCAAAATTTCTTTCAGAACTTGATTTACCAACGCCTCTAAGTCGATATCGAAAAGCAAAAGGTTGACAGTAAACTTTGGATAGCGACGACCTTGACGGAGCCGCGAACCTGCCCAGAAACCTCACATACAAACTCAACAGCAAAGCGACTTCGAACCCAACTCGGCGAGGCTGAACCACTCTATCGCGGATGATTTAAAGGTGTTTTATTTTATTTTTTTGGGTTGTTTCGAGCGGGCTGGAGACGATGGAAATTCGGCGAGGCGACGACGAAGCAGTGAGTTGACGGGAGTGGATTTACATGGCTGCACTTTTCATGGTTCAAAATGATTTAAAGAGATTTAGAGGAAGAGAGCTTGAAGAAGAAGAAGAAGAAGAAGAAGGAAGAAGAAGAAGAAGAAGAAAAAGGGAGGGGAGGGTGCGCTGCTCGTCGGTTTTTTTGGAAGCGTGGGTCTCATTTTTGTTGCTTAAGGTGGAGGTCTCATTAGTTCTGTTAGGTATATAGAATTGGGGAGTTGTATTGGGATTTGGACAAGGTAAAAGAGGGATTGTGTTTGGGCAGAGTTTGGGGTAATTGGCTATTGGGCTCAGGTTTTTAGACCATTTGAACAATTTTTTGTGATTTTGATTTTCTTTATTGATTAATAAATGAGCAAACAAAAATACTACTCCTAAACTTGAATAACAAAAATAAAATACTAATCACTCAAAATTTATTTATCAAACTAATATATTTTTTGGAAAATATTTTCTTTCTTTGTAGATGAAGATAAAAATGTGACTTTTTAATTGTTTTCAATTTTCTTAAGTAAAATATATAAAACGAGAAATAAGAGCTAAAATATGTAGATTAAACTTAAAATATATTTACATACTAAAAGGTGATGAAAAACTCAAATATAGTCAAAAATTAGGTGCTCACAATACCGATAATGTTTTCCTCGAGCTTATTCAGGGTTAGGATCAATTCCGAGATCACGTGCTCAATGTTCTTGAGGACGGACATTTTGACCTCGTGTTCTGGTTCGATGAGACTCGGGGTCGATCTTCAACTCTTCGCGTTCCGAGCCACATTTGTTGTGCAATAGTGGGCCTGATTTTGAACGTATATAATCCATGTATACTTAATCTATATATATCGGTAGGGGTTGCTAATCTCGTCCAAGCCTCACCTCTATTTGAGGTTGTGAAACAGTCGGAACAATAATAATACCCAACAAGGAGTCGAATTAATTTTTCACAGGGAGCTATGAATGAGACTAGGAGTATATATTTGAGTGAATGAGCGTGAATTATCCCGGATTACACTTCCACAAAAGTTTGTTTTTAAACTACGGATGACAACTAAAGATTAAAACTAGCAAATTAGTTTTGATTGTTTTCCAAATAATAAAAAGGCCTAGGTCTATGACATTCACCTAGGTGTTCACCTAATTGGTTGTAAGCCTTAAAACTTATTTTCTTGGTCGGGGTAGATTATAACTATCAACACTCGATTACCCACTCAATACCTCTCGGTTAGAGAGTGATTTTGCCCAATTTAGCTTTCTCAAGCCCAAATGAGTATTGCAGAAATAGTTGATGATAAGCTCAAGCCGGGTTTTACTATCCCTAGATTCAGACCTTTAATTGGGTTTATCAATCTCTCGATTGACCCAATTCCTTACTAACCAAGTTTTCCTAGACTAAGTCTCTCTTTCTCAAGAAGGGAACAAGTCAATTAGGCATGAAATATTGTTTGCAACCATTAAATCCTCAATTAAAAGTAATAACGTGGCTAGATAATCAACACCCAACTATAAACAAGCAACAAAATCAAACACCCACTAAGTTTACACACTACGCTTGTGTCACAACCCTAGTGAAAATCTAGCTACTCATGCTTAAAATAGAATATAATGAAGAAGAAGTGATAATTAAACCCATATTAATAATTGAAATGTTAAAACTAATATTCAAAAAGCTCAAAATACCTAAAATAACTAAAAGAAGCAAGGAATTTCATGTCCTGTCCGCACTTGGCTTCAATTTTGACAGGAGTTGAATTTGCGAATGCACAATTTTGAATCGCGACCGCATCTTTCATATTTTGCGTTCCGCACAATACTGGGTGCGGCCGCACATGGCTCTTTTGCTTACCGCACATTTTTTAATGTGATCGCGTTAGCGGACTTCTACGGCCGCAAAATATTTGTGCGGTCCGCACTTTCTTTAAGCTTGGAATGAGAACTCTCTGAACTTCTGATCTTGCTTAGCTTCTGCGGCTGCACATTTCATGTGCGGACCGCACTTTGCACTTGGGCTCTGATAAGTTTTCCTTCAGAATCTGCGGTTCGCACTTTGAGCTTTTGTGCCTGATTTTGTCCTTGAGTTGAGAGCACTCCTTCTTGAGTCGGATTTCATCTTAGTGGCTCTTTTTCCAATTATTCTTGCAATTAAGCATATTTAATCAGTTTTCGGGAATACAATTAAACGCTTTTGGACTAAAATAAAAGTAAAACGGTACTAATAAGTAGTCAAAATTCTCACTTATCAGTTGCATAAAGGAAACCGACAAACCGCACCAAATCGATAATCCGAGTCAAACCGAGAATCCGACTATGGTTAGGTTTGATTTGGTTTGGTGTTGGAAAAAAAATCTGAACCATAATTGGTTTGGTTTGGTTTTAATTAAAAGAAGTCAAACCGCAATCAAACCAACCCGTCACTACATGTATAGAACTTTTGAATATATTTAATACATAAAAGTATTTATTGTAGTATAATTTATAATTATTACTTACACTTTTTCATAGTTTTATCTTTTAACGTATTATTTCAATTTTGGACTTATAATTTTTGAATGCTCCAATAAATTTTATTCTTCATAAATGTTAGTAACTCAAATATAAGTCCAAAACAAATCAAATAATCAATATTAATGCTAACAAAAATCATTCAATTCAATTGTACTAGGAATGACCATAGTGTTGCATATTTATTTTTTGTTTTTTCCATAGTTAGAAAAAATGCACAACTTTTTTTTAGTGTTTAGTCATGTAAATAATAATACTCATTAGTCGTACTTATTTTAGCAACTTTATAATTTTAAATTATGTTTATTTTTATTATGGCTTAGTAATAATATTTGTATGCAATTTTATTTTCTTTATTATTAAATAGTTTAGTGCAATGTCATGAATCATATCATACTTTATGTTATTTTCTTGAAAAACACCTTATATAGTTCTGTCTTACTTGGATTAAAGAAATATTTTGTTCACAAATTCTATATTTTGTGCTATGAAGACTTTATGAAAAAAATTCAAAAACCCAAAAAAAATCGTGAAAAATCGAGATTAAAAAATCTGACTTTTATTGGTTTGGTTTGGTTTGTTCTTTAGATTTAATAACCCGGCATAATTGATTTGGTTTGATAATTGAAACATCCGAATCAACCTGACCTATGTACACCCATATATACCGCCTAGAAAAAGTAAACCGCATATCTGACCGGCTATTTGTGTAACAAGAATTCTCTGTCTTTTCTCATCTATTTTTCCCTTTTCTAGTTGGTTCATGAAGTAAATCGATGTCTTTTTATTAGGAGAAATACGTCAATTTTTTTTTGGCCCTCCCTACCAAAAAAAGAAAAAAAACATTGGCCCTCGAATATCGACCTCGAACAAACCTTGGTATATTTATGTTTTTTTGTCTATGAAGTATGTAGTCCTAGCATAATAATTAATTTGATGGAAAATAATTCCAGATCAGGCTCAGGTCCAAGAATAATATTTACCTTTAATTCTTGTCAAATATGAAATGTTTTAAGTTGTACCAATTTGTTGAAGTTTGTGGTTTGATCATACAAGTTCCAATGGCGTACCATATTCAGTCGCCGGAGACATTGCTATTCTTGTGTGACATTCTTTTCTTTCTCATTCTGTTGTGTACGTAACGAGAGTTGCTCTTTGATTAAAGTACTGATCATTACTAATTGACAATGAATATTGCACAATTATCTATTTTTGAGGAAACAATGATTAAGAAAAACACAAAGGTACATTTGTTTAATGTTTGAACGCTGCTCTCTACAGACAAACATGTGTAGCAGCCTACCCTTTCGTTTTTGAGTTTAATTAACTTTTATTAATTGGCAACATACAAGAATTTTTGTAGTATACTATCAGATTAAGTAAATGGCAATTACGGGTAATCGTTCATAATAAGCGTAATTAATAGCTTGAAAATAAATTAGGCAACTTGCTATAATATGTTAAACATGATTGAAAGTGCAAAGATACTTTACACTGAAAATATGTATAAATAAAAACCTTCATTTTTCCAAAAGGTTCTACAATATACATACTCCTATTAAATAATTTTAAATTAAACACTGTTTAAAGACGTACATCAAATAGCCCCAGGTTTACTTATTAAGATCTATCTCTAAGGTAATTAGACAATTGAAATCGGAAATTAGACGTAAATAATGCTTTGAGGGAGAGCATGAAATCGGAAACATGCATATATTTATTTGATAGAAAAAAGATCTAGAATATCCAACTCGGGAAATTTTAAACTTAGATGGTTTGATAATTAAGGCATTGAAGAAGGTACTGGAAGGCACTATAATTTTAAAACTTTAAATTGAAGTTAAAGGTATACCTATATGTATAGTTGCTCAAGTGGGAGTAGTTTGTACAATTGTTTTCCACTAGAAGATTTACAAGAAGAAGCTTGACTATTTGGTGCATGGACAAAGACAAAGTAGAGCATTCTCAAAATTAAATGTGCTACGTTTTTTTTTTTTTTTTTTTTTTTGGGAAAAGAAAAGATATTACATTAATCACCACAAAATAAATACAACGAAATCTGTGCAGGCTCATTTAGCTTAGCATACCAACTAGGTAGGGCTGCTAATAATCTATATAGCTGCAAAATATAAAATCCCATCTGTACAATTTATCTTTTTCCCTTCTATGTTTCTGTCACTGCAAATTAAAACTGTGACCACTCTAATCTTGCACTCTAGAAAATTATAAACAGGAAAATAGAATACTTTTAACTTTCAAAAAGTTTTCCCCTCCAATGCTTTATCATGTTCCATTTTTAGGAGTTCATGATGGAAAAAGAAGAACAAGCATCCACACTTATTTTTTGATTTTCCATCCGGTGTCCGGTATCCATATTGGGGTCCGACTGAATCCGGATTCGCGCCGAAAAGTCCCACATTGAAGGTAAAACGCTCCCTATTAAATGCGACTCCATACTCAGGTACTCAAACGTGAGACCTCTGGTAAATGATGAATGAGTACTTACTACTCCAACACAATCCTTATTGTTCAAGCATACACACTTTTACCCCGTCTGGACATAAGAATTTTTTCATTTTTTTTTGCAAAAATTTTCATTCTTTTTTCGAAATCAGTGTTTGGTAATAAATCTTAAGATGAATTTTGGAATTTTTCGAAAATCTGAAAAACTCCAAAAATCTATATTTTAAAATGTTCACTCATATGACTCACAACTTCAAAAACAACCTAAAATTATATTCATTTCAGAAAACTCTAATTTTCAAATATCATTTTCATTTTGAAAGAAAATTTCACCTTCTTTTGAAATTTTAAAATTCTTATGTCCAAACGCCCACTTTGTTTCTCTATCAAGATGAATACGCTTTTGAATTTTTTTATTTTTAAGGTCAAGCTTATTTAGTGATCATATATGATGATCCTGACAATCGTAATTAAAAAAAATTAATTAGTCCTTCATTTCCAAAATAATTTGTATTAAAGATTCTTTTCGTTTGGTTATTCTAATTTCTAAGATGTCAATTGCAATTATTCTTAATCCAGAAGTTTTATGAGACCTGCTTTTGCTCTTTTAAATACATTTTTTACAATTAATTTTTCGAAATATTTTGTAGAGTATACAAAAGTTAATTAATCACATATTGCATCAAGCCACCCCACTTCGGAACATTAAAATTGCAACCTATACCTGGAACCCTTGTATCATAAAAGTGATAGCTACTGAGTTATAAAAATGCCCGTATCGCCGATCAGCCACCGTGAAGATTGGTTGACTGGAAGTGTATTAATTAAGTAATACAAATACAAATGATACTCGAATGATTAGATGCTTCGACATATATAATAAATTATTCTAAGAAGTAAATGATGCAAGAACCATTTAATATATTTTTTGATAACTATTACTCTCCCTCCTTCTACTTTATTTGACACCATCTTTTTATTAGTCCGCTCCAAAAAGTAAAGGTGTTCAAATCGAACTGGAAAATCACATTAAATCGAAAAATTAAATTAAATAATTTAAAAAATTTGATTATGTTTGGTTTGACTTGATTTGGTATTGAGTAAAAAAATCTAAATCAAACCGACATATAAATATATATTTTTTATATATATTTTTAAGACTTTATATTGAATTTTCTTTAAAAATATTGAAATATTTAGGATCCTCCAATTTGTTAACCTAGAAAGCGTATATTAACAAAAGTTGTTGTTAGACGACTAAGAAAATAACTATCATATATTACTAAAAAAATTCTTCCATTAGAATATTTTAATAAATCATATGTTTGTCAATTTTTTCAATATTTACTAAACATATATTCATTTATCAAAATTCATCTATAACTTTAACAAAGTAAGATTGGAATAATAATCATGTAATAAAGAAAAATCAAAAATCCGAAAAACCTGACCAAACCGAACCAATTCAAACAGATATAATTGGTTTTGTTTGATTTGGTTTTGATAAAAACCGAATCAACCTGGTCCATGTACACCCTTACCAAAAAAAAATAACATACTTTTATATTCCCTTAATGAAAAGTTTTTGTATCCATATAAATGCTTTGATATTGTTTAAGACCATAGGTTTTAAAAATTTTATTATTGCATAAATATATGACATATTTAAGATTACATATATAAAAAATAAATTTTAAAAATTAAATTTTGTGACGGTCAAATAGAATGAAACGGATCGGAGACTTTTTCTTTTGTCCTGTTTTCGCGTTTCCTTCCGACTATGGGGCTTTGTGATTATTTATGCGGAAGTCACCAATAATTACACTAGTGTTCAACACTAAGGAGAAAGCTCCATTAAATTAGGAGAATTTTAAGGAGACAAAGACTTCTTCTATTTGTCTGTGTCTTTAGGTGGACTATTAGTGAGAAATTTCTTACACCACTAAATTAAATTTGATTTGTATATAATAACATGTTCTCTTTCTAACAAAATTGATATGGTATAATGATTAAATTACTTTTTAATTACTATTTTCTTATTAGTCCACTAAAAATAAACTGGCACATTTTTATATTTAAAAAGAACTACATTTTTCATTTTACCTTTAATGAGTAACTTTTATACCCGTAAAAAATTTAATATAATGTTTAAGATTGCAAATTTTAAAAGCCTCCATTTTCCCCTCTTAAATATTGTGTCGATTTAAACTATGTAACATGAATCAAAATGGCTGAAATTGCATTAATGGTGTAAAAATTCTCTATAAGTTTATATACGGTTAAATCTCTTAATAACAATATTATTTTCGATATTTTTTTATGAATATAGTGAAGTGTTGTTATAGAAAATATATATTATAACATAATATAAAAATTGATTCCGATAAAAATATTATTATAAAAAGGTGTGATTGTATAGTGCATATAACACTTAAACCTTTTGGCGTAACTGGATGCTGATTGAAGTAGAATGACTAGTTCACTGAAATTAGTCTCAAAGGTGTCCACTCACAAGTAGAAACTTGTAAACGTATAAAGTGGTCCTTAATTGGGATCAAAACCTCGAAGTAAACGGAATGATTATTGACTTTCTGAGATACTGTTTGGACCATGAGTGACAATATGGGTGCCATTATTGGCTGGATTTTGTTCCTTGCCACAAGTACACTTCACGTATCCAATGGAATGCCACTATACCTATAATACCAATAAGTTTTTCCTACTTCCTTTCTATTTTTCCTTTATTCATTTAGTTTCTCAATAATTATTTTTCCAATTATAACTCCTACACGCACATGGGCTGCACAAACAATTTCTCAAAATTGGAATTTCTCTGCTGGGCCTTTCTCTTTTCTCTATGCCAATAGAAATACAATCTTTTATACGCTAATCTTTGGTATTATTAGAAAATGACATGTAGAGATATAAAACAGAAATGACAGCTGGAGCTCATGATCAGAACGAATCCAAAGTCTTTGTTAAGAATACCTTAATTTAGTGAAGATATAGTCACCAACTCCACTATTTCATTGTCAATTATGATAATGTACGAACTCTAGTTAACATGTGTAAGCCATAGGTTTAGTCACATGCAGCCCCGTTGCTTTTACTACGTTAAAAATTCCATGAATTTATATTGAGATTTGTCTTGTCGTTAGACATAATTGGAATTGGACCGAACCAAGATCCTTTAGTTGGGGGAGTTCTAGTACTGGCAGATGCAAAAAGTAATGACAACAGATATGCATTGTAGCGATATTTTGTACCAACTAAATATCGAAAATATTAAGTGCCCGGCTAGTTAGTGGCCTGTCAAAGTCAATGTTGACCATTTTTCTTTTTAAATTGCAAGACATACATTCTTTTAAAACATACCGGTTGAGGTACGGCCAAATGATTGCATGAATATCGCTATAAATAGAGGAGGCTTTTGCACAAAAGAAGAACAAACAAGTGGAAGCTCAAGCTGGTCACTAGACTCACTACTTTAGTCTGAGCTTACACTAACTGTTATTGAAAGAGTCATGGCTACTTCTAGTCGTTCTTTATGCATGGCTCTTCTTGTACTAAGCATTGTTATGGCATATATGAAGGAGGGACATGGGGAGGATGGAGATGATTATTGCTACTATGGTGGCTGGCGTGGATGCAAAAATCGTGTTGGAGGAGGAGGAGGAGGCGGAGGTGGAGGTGGTGGTGGGGGAGGAAGTGGTAACGGAGGTTCTGGGCATGGAGAGGGTTATGGTGCAGGGGCAGGTGTAGGTGTGGGAGGTGGTGGTGGTGGCGGAGGTCATGGAGGTGGTGGTGGGAATGGAGCTGGTGGTTCAGGTCATGGTGAAGGATTTGGAGCTGGAGTTGGTGCAGAAGGTGGTGGAGGTGGTGGAGGGTCCGGTGGTGGAGGTGGCAGTAGTGTTGATGGAGGTTATGGTCATGGTAGTGGTTTTGGAGCCGGCGGAGGTTTTGGAACTTTAGGAGGACGTAAAGGTGGTGGTGGTTTTGCAGGGGGAGGTGGAGGAGGTGGTGGCGGCGGTGGTGGGGGTGGTTCAGCAGGAGGATCAGGTCATGGTAGTGGTTTCGGTGCTGGAGCTGCTATGGGAGTCGGCGGGGGAGGTGGAGGTGGTGGCGGAGCTGGTGGTGGCACCAATGGTGGGTATGGTCATGGAAGTGGTTTCGGAATGGGTATAGGTTTTGCTGGAAATGGAGGTGGTGGGGGTGGAGGAGGAGGAGGCGGAGGTGGAGGCGGTGGTAGCAATGCTGCTGGTGGAGGCTCTGGTCATGGTAGTGGATTTGGAGCAGGTGGTGGAGTTGGTGGCGCTGTCGGTGGCGGTGGTGGAGGCGGTGGAGGAGGAGGAGGAACTGGAGCTGGAGGAGTTAAAAATACTGGTCATGATGACAATGGTGGTGGTGAAGGTTATGGTGAAGGATATGGGCATGGAGAAGGCAGTGGCTATGGTGGAAATAATAATGGTGGCGTTGGAATGGGATTTGGAATGGGTATGGGATTTGGTTTTGGCATTGGAACAGCTGGTACTAGTGGAAATTCTAGTCCTGTTGATGAAGCTAGCAAGAATGTTGACAAACAACCCTGAAGTCCTCAGCTCCAACTTTGCTCAAAAGATGAACAAAATAGTCAACCAATCATTTGCCATGCAAATTGTAGTAATTTGTTTTTTCCCTGTTCTAGTATAACGAGAATAATTCGGATAAGGTTACTGAGAGACACACGGAGAAGAGATTCATGTTGACGTTGTATTATACAATGCCATGCACAATGAGCAAAAACCACATATTTGTATTAGTATTTGTTTGGCAATTCGTTTAAAATAAAGGGGTCTTTTACCAATTTGTGCAATTTGGCAAATGCAATGCTTTTCCTTTCTTCTCATTCTTCCCTTTTGTTTTTCCTTTGTGGGTGTATGATTGAAACATTTGATTCATTCTCCCATTTGATTAAACATACATGTGAAAGTGAGAGTTGAAAACATTATTGTATCAAAACGTGCGGCGTGAGATAATAGTACATGAGTTTGTTTATGAAAAGTATGAACTTGCCTGTTTGATGAAGAAGTGATAACTGCAACAATTCTATTATATATATAGAGAGAGAGGTGGGAATGGAAAAGGTGACTTGGCACCTCCCATTGGCCAAGGTTTGTATTTATCTTTTTTCTCTCTTTTTTTTTTTGCCTTTTCGCTACTTTTTTATTTGTCTAATAATAAGATATATTGTTGTAATTATAAGAACTCATTCATTACAAACCTTAAGAATTTAATTATAGCTCCATAATGAATAAGGGAAGAGAGAAAATGTGAGCTTNTCACTGATTGAGCTTCGCGATGAAGATGACTGAGAAGTTACTGATTATCGAAAGATTTGCGGAAGCTCTGATACCATGTGAGCTCGATAACCACTAGATGCAACTCGGATTCATCCATGCAAGCTCACATCAAGCTCTGCCATGGCTAATGCTCAATGGTGCAGAATGAAGAAGAAGAAAACGGTTACAGTTACAGAGGAGAGGGTGAGAGAAGAGTGTATCAGTGTGTATTGTATTATCCAAAGAAAAGAGAGAGATACAATGATATATGTATGAGTAATTTAACCATAGTTAAGTTTACTAACTCTAGTTCTAACAACCTAACTGTAGTCACTACTAACCACTAACTAACTAATTAATCTTCACAGAAAACATGAGTTTCAAAACTGGAAGAATTCCGTTTTTTGACTTAGCAAAGGAAGGAAATTACAACCTTCTTTATTTTCTCAACCGTTACAAATAAAAAAGGAACGAAACAATAGTCTTCCTCTCATCCTCCTCCTATTCAATCTTTTCTTGTGATGAATGAAAATTCTGGTGGCGAAGCTTCTATTAAGGTATAATTATCTACTTTCCTAATCAATATATTTTTTATTGTACGTTGAGATGAGAATATGTTGGTTTCTCATTTGATATGACTTATCAGTGCATTTACAATAGAAAGAAATTGTTGGAGGAGAGGAAGTGACTGTGGAAGCTCCGACTGAAAAGCCCATGGATGGTTTGAAGCTTCATGTTTGGTTGGTGCTAGATTTTCAGTTTTTCTATTTAAGTTTCAATCTGTTTTTTAAATTTTTCTATCACGGGATCACATATATTTATTTTTCTCGACTTGTGTCATAGTCGTCGAAGGTAATTATAAGAGCAGCAAGGTCCAAGGAACAAGAGGACTTGGTCCTTGGACAAGAACTGTGGATGCAATTCGATATACTTCAAGAGACAATAGGACACAGTTGGTGCCATCTGATTTTTTCCATAATATTTGTCTCAAGAGACAAGAAATTATTCGTATATATGAAGTTTGAACAGTTGTAATAGGTAATTTATCCATTGTTTAGTTCATAGAAGAATCACGACAATACGTTTATTATTAAAAATATGAATTTCCATCTACAAAAATTAAGAAATTATAAATTAGTCTTTGTCACAATTTACAATTTCAAAATGGAGCATCAGAAGTTTGGAGTGCTTGGTTAGACATCATTTATTCACCACTAATTATATGAAAAAAAATATCTTGAAATATTGTAAAAAAGAAAGGGGAAGAAGAATCCTAAAATATTTGGTTAACGTCTTTACTCCAAACTAATAATGTGAAAAGGGAAAAAGGTTATATTTGCAATGATCTTGCAGGATAAAAGAAAGAACAAAAAGGAACCTTCCGTGTTTATGATAAATTGCAGATAGGAATGATTTTCTCCTTCTCATTTTTTAGTCTGAAGGATTACTTTCCTGGAACTTTTAGGATGGAGAAGAAAAATTTTATTTTTTTCTGCAGAGAATCAAGAGAAGAAAGTGGATATTGTGGGCATTAAGGAGGAGCATAGTTTAATATTTTTTGGAGTAACCCAGGAAAAAGGGAGAAAATGGACGGAAAGAGAAGAAAAAAGAAAGACCAATAGAGGAAGTACCGATAGTAAAGAAGGAGAAAAGGGAAATATTAAGAAAAATTGAGAGGGAAAAAATTACTTTCCGAAAATGAGACCTTATTTAGGGGATGAAAAATTGAGGGGGATTACAGAGTAGAGTATGAATAGAAAGAAAAAGAAGAAAAGAAATATTTTGAATAGCAAAAGAAAGAAAATCAAATATTCATGTACTATGTATTTAATATATACGTTCATATTTATCGCGAAATGTTATTATAGAGAATATATCCAAAGAAAACTATGACAGGTTTGTAAAATAATGTTATAAAGGATGGTTATAGAGAGAATCATGTGTTAAACAACATATTTACTATATTCCTCCAAAAATTTATTTTCCTCTTTATGAGAAGATAAATAAAGAAAAATGCAGTTCACTCAGCTTTGTTTGTCCTCAGGTAAGTCAAAAGGAATGTTGGTCCAATTTCACCCGGTGTCAGTTAAAAGAGAAGATATCTTAATTTCGTTATGGCATGAAGGCAGTGGACCATGAATTAAGGAGCAGATAGTTGTGTCTGCCTTTACCCAAGGATCATCCCAGAATTTTATGTGCTTACCCTTCCCAATCTTTCATTTGATTTCTCGTTGGCAGTATTCTCAGCCTCGTAAAATATTAGACCAAATTTTGGAGTGAATAGTTGTGTTATACTTATTAAGATATTTATTAAGGAGTAAGTATGCCCACATTGCATGCAGAGATTTTAATACTCTCCAAGCTAAATTTGCAAGCAAGACAGAATTCTTCAGTCGAAGTATTTGAATTCCTAAACCTCCTGCTTCTTTTGAAGTAGTTATCTCATTCCGTTTGAAAAGGTGAATTTTCTTTCTTGTGGCAGTAGTACCCCAGAGGAAATTCCGCTGGTATTGTTCCATTTTATTAATAATGTTAGCAGGGATTTGAATATATTGCATAATATGATTGGGTAAATTTTTCAGAGTAGATTTTATAAGAGTAGCTCTTCCTGCCATCGTTAGGAAATTAGTTTTCCATCCTGCGAGTCGATTTTTGAAATTATCAAGTAGAAACTGAAAGTCTTCCTTTCTAGGTCTTCCTTGGAACATCGGAAACACTAGATATTTTTCAAAAGAAGTTCCTTGTTTAATGCTGAAAGAATCTGTGACAAATTTTCTATCAGAATCCTTGCAGTTTTTCGAGAAAAAAACTTTAGATTTATCAAAATTGATTTTCTACCCTGAATAGTGTGTAAAGTAACTTAATACATCGATAATTGCATGACAGCTTTTGGTAGTAACTTTGGAAAATAAGGTAATGTCGTCGGCGAAGAAAATATGTGATAGTGTCGGTCCTGCTCTTGATATGATAATTGATTGCCACTGGAGGTAGTCCACAGAGATGGAAATGCTACATGAGAACATTTTCATACACATTATAAATAGGTATGAAAATAAAGGATCGTCATGTCTTATACCTCTAGTGGTGTGAAGTATTGGGGTCCTGGAACCATTAACTATGATAGAAATGAAAGTTGTTGTAATGCAGAGCATAATTAAAGTAACTATAGATGTAGGAATGCTAAAATAGAGGAGCGTCTTTCTTATAAAAGACTATTCCAATCTGTCAAAAGTTTTTTCCAAGTCTAGTTTTAAGAGCATTGCAGGAGACTTACCTTGCATTTTTGCAAAGTAATTTAAAGTTTTCTGCACTATTATGGCATTGTCAAAGGCTTTTTTCCCTTGTTGGAAACTAGTTTGTGTAGGCCCTATTATTTTGCCAATAATTGGCTTAAGACGATTAACAATTATCTTTGTAATAAGCTTATAAGTAGTATTACATAGGGTAATGGGTCGGTATTGTTGTATAGTTGTAGGATGTTTTATTTTAGGAACCGGGCAAATGAGAGTTTTATTCAGTTCCTTAGGGATGACCTTAGTACTAAATATTTTCTCACAAAAACGAGTAACTTTTTCACCTACAACTAACCAGTATCTTTGGTGGAAGAAAGGATGTAATCCATTAGGACAGGTGCCTTATAAGGTTTAAAGCTATATATAGCAAATTTAATCTCTTCTCGGTTAATTGGCTCCTATAGCCTTTGTATGTCATGTGTAGAAAGTTGGCAGGTGTTTGAATCCTAATGTGATTTAGTGGAAAATCCTTAGTAGTGAAAAGATTTTTGTAGTAATTTATAATTAAATTTTCCAAGTCATTGTGGTTATTAATCTAGTTACCCACCAAGTCCTACATTTCTAAGTTTGAAAACAGTGAAGACATTCTTTACTGGGGCTTAACTCCGATGGAAAATTTTACAGCCCATCCACTGTATAAAGCTTTGGAAACAGGGTTACAAAGACCCATTAATACTTCATCAAACCTCTCCTGGATATCGAAACTCCCTATACAACCTAAGATCAAATCGTTCATTTGGCTTCTATATCACGATAGGCTACCTACTAGATATTACCTTAGGAAAATTAATCTAACCCAGGATGCCTCGTGTGCTTGCTTGCCAACGAGAAGAGGAAAACATTGGGCACATATTTCTTACGTGCGTAAATTCTAAGACATACCGAAAAGAATTAGGTCTTACGAATCTTATTACTTCATTAACAAATATATTATGCACAAAAGAATGGCTATGTGCGCTTATCAACTCCAAAGGTCTAACACTTCCTTATAATATGAATCCTCAAACCTATTTCCCAATA
This sequence comes from Nicotiana paniculata, assembly GCA_005239505.1. Taxonomy (NCBI): domain Eukaryota; kingdom Viridiplantae; phylum Streptophyta; class Magnoliopsida; order Solanales; family Solanaceae; genus Nicotiana; species Nicotiana paniculata. Next base: position 20,151 of record ML326477.1, on the reverse strand, counting down.
AGCTTGAGGAATATTTGCTAACTCGTAACAAAAATAACTTTCACTCAACTAGGGAAAAGGTCAATGTCAAATTTACAACCCAACAAGCAGCTGAATTTAGTTACTTGGCTGCTTACTATCACAAGGGTAAGAAAAGAACAATAGGAAACCTACAGTGAACTCCTCCAAAAGAAATTTTTTATAAGCTAAACAAGGATGGAGCTCATTCTACCTCAACTGATGGAATTAGAGGAATATTTAGAAACTTTAACGTTGACTGGATACTAGGTTTTTCAGGAACGGTCCCAAGGAGCACATCTGTGTCAGCTGAACTATACGCTTTCCTTATTGGACTCAAATTGGCACATGAATATAATCTACTACCACCGGAGAAGGAGGTGGATGAAAAAGAGATTGTCACAATGTTGCCGCTCAGTAATATCTCATTTACTAACATGTTAAATAACTGCAGGTACCTCCTGGACCGGCTAGGTAATCCGGTAGTTCAATATGCGTACAGAGAACAAAATAGGGTAGCGAATCAACTGGCGAAGACAGAAAAATATTTTGGAAGCAACGCTGTGCCGTGTGTTTTTGAAGATACCCCTGTTTTTGTGAAGCTAGTTTTTGAAGAAAATAAGAATGGCTTATTTGCTCCAGTACCAAGCCAGGGAAATGTCTTGCGCAATGTCAATTGCCCTCTAGTCCAGCCAACATTAACAATGAGATGTGGTCGTAATGTTACTTCCTATAGGAATACCATGGATGATATGTATGTTAGTAATGGTACAGTACCGTCTATTAGTAGTATAGTACGATATAATAGTATATTACCTTGTAATACCATGCCACTTATGCAACCCTCTGTACGCACCAGTTAATATACATACATATATATATATATATATATATATATATACATACATATATATATATGTGTGTGCGCGCATATACAATCAATATATAGAATAAAAAATTTGCTAACATATGCATGAGAAAATTATTTCTAAATTCATTGATATCTTTCACCAATTCTAAAGTGAACAAAATTCTTCAAAAAATATGTCTCTTTTTTTTTCGTTTCATGAGAAAATACAATTCATGAAAAATGCAGTTCATGTGTTCGTGAGCACATATACGTCAATATATGGAACTAAATTTTTGCCTGCATATACATGACATATTTATTTCTTCTATTTTGACAAAATTTATATATTATAAATTAATTCCAAATTCATTTATGTCTTTTATAACCGCACAAAGTGCGAATAAACTTACTAGTCTATATTATTATAAAAGCATGAATAAAATTTTGATTTACAAAAATAACCTTATAATATTAAGCATAATAACTCACAATAAAAGGGCATAATCGAAATTCTAGACATTTGTAATTCTATTAGTTTTAGAACAAAATACGGCAAGTTAGGAATTCTACATGATTACCTTTAGGATTCCTATTACGTCGTGCTAGCATATAAACCTAATACCTTTAGGAACACGTTAGGTTTCCTATTAGTATAATTACTTTCGGGATATATACATATTTTTAGTCATGCAATCCTATTACTTTTAGGATATACTTCTTAAAATTTTTTATAATTAATTTAATTTGAAAACTTATTATAATGTGTTATTACTAATTTAAATTGAGAATGTATTATATTGTCCAAATTTATTTAGAAAAAAGAGAGTCTATATTATTATAAAAATACGAATAAAATATTGATAGACCAAAATAGTCCTAAAATATTGAATAGAAGAACTCATGTGGAAAGAACATAACTAAAATAACCTGCTTTTTTTTTACTACAAGACCTTCTATGTTGATTTTTTAATATTTAATATTTTAAAATTAATAAATTATATCTATTAAATTCTTATTAAAAATATGTAGGAAGGTTTAATAAAATTATTTTCATAAAAATCCTCCATATTGACAGTACATTACCACTCCATAATATCCAATACCAAGAAAAAATAAAATTAATATTAAATGGACTACATAAAGCGTTAAATTTGAGAAAAAATATCCCCAAAATATATTTTTATATTATATAATAATATAATATTTTTATGTTTTTCGACCCTTTCCTGGACCTCGCCCATAGCGGGAGCTTAGTGCACCGGGCTGCCTTTTTTTTATAATAATTATTTTCGTACGCAAATAATATACTTTTTAATTAATTTTTCGTGTAATATTGAAAAATATACTTGTCACGACCCAAAATCCACTAAGGGTCATGATGGCGCCGGACACCACTGTCAGGCAAGCCAACATCAAATAGTTGAGCTATCATTTCTTTTAAACATTAGACAATAACTAATAAACTTCATTAAATAAACAATAATGTTTCACAAGGTTCATCTACCTAACAAATCTCAAAAAAATCATCCCAGGACCCGGTGTAACAAGTGCATGAGAAATTTCTAGGAAATAAAGTACAATATGATAACTGTCGGAATACAATTGGACAGAAAAGAAACACAATCCTCTGAAAGAGACTCTGCTGGTTGCGGGTCATCTCGAGAGATGCAGCTCACCTAAGTCTCTGTATCACCCATGCCGCTGCGCAAACTGGGACACTAGACATACATGTGCCTGTGCAACAAAATGCACAACAAGTGTAGTATGAGTACGAAAAAAAGGTATACCTAGTAAGTATCCCGCCTAACCTCAAAGGGGTAGTGACGAGAGGTAGACTCCGATACTTACTAGTAGTCCAATAATATCAGGTACAGTAAAGAAATGAATAAATATGAAATAGAGTAAATATATAAAACAACAAGTATAGATTACGCGGTACAAGCCCGTTCCTTTCAATTTACTCGGCTCTCAACTAGCAAGTTCCCGCCGTGATCGGAGCATTTGCATAGATATAGTGAAGTTCATCAAGAGGTTGTAATAATTCAATTAAGGGAAAAACCCTTAGGTACACTGGCATCCAGTCAAATATTACGCACGATTCCATGAGGATAATATATATATATAGGAAATGCCGAGGCGTATGGCCCGATCCAACATAAAAGTAAACTGTGCACTGCCAGAGGGTCGAATGGCGCGAACCATAGATGCATCTATTAACTTGCCGAGGCGAACGGCCCGCTCCCATTAGAGTGTGGTACATAAATCATGTCGAGGCGAACAACCCAATCCCGTAAGAGTAGTGGAAGGAAATACCCCGCTCGCGAAACATGCATGCGACGCGGTTACAAATAAATTTATTAAGTTGTTATAATATTCCTCAATTCCTTTCGAAAGTACGAAGTTCAACGAAACCTTTTAAATCTTAAATTTCTTAAATGCAACTCCTTTAAAACATTTAATAAGTGAACTCAATCTCTCTCCCTCTCAAGGCAAACAATAAACATAAATCATTAACAATATCAACAAGGCATGATGTAAGTCTAAAACTACCCGGACATAGGCATAGCTAGTAGCCACGTACGGACTCTCGTCACCTCGTGTGTACGTAGTCCCCACAAATAGAAACACATAACATGTTAGTCCACCTATGGGGTTAATTCCCTCTTATAAGGTTAGAAAGGAGATTTACCTCGCTCCGAAGTTCCATAACCGGCATCCCACGCCCTTCCGATGACTCTAATAAAAGCCACGCTCCAAAACTAGCCAATAATCATGCAAACCCATAAACGTATGCTCGATTACTCATAACAATCCAATTTATAACACTTCCTAAGCCCAATCGCAAAGTCGATAAAAATTACCCTCGGTCCCACGTGCCTGGATTCCGAAACTTTTCGAAAATAAAGTTTATCCATAACCTTATGAATTCAAATATATAATTTACTCCAAGTTCCATGACCAAAATCGTGGTAAAAATCTAAAAATACCAATTCTAGGTTTTCTACCAAAAGCCCTACAATTTATACAATTTCCATGTTTAAATTCTTATGAAATCAAGTATTTAACCTAATAGGTGCAAGAATTACTTACCTCATAGAAGATGATGAAATCCCCTCTCTTCAAGGCTCCAAAATCGCCCAACCAAAGACTGAAAAACGGCCAAATCCCGTCTTAAAATACACACTGCCAAGCGATTCTTCGCACCTGCGGTGCACCAGCCGCACATGCGGAATTTCCATCGCAGGTGCGGTTTCCCCCAAGCTCGACGAATTCCGCTTCTGCGGATTAGCTTCCACACCTGCGCCCCCAGGCTGCCTTTCTCGTTCTCGCACCCGCGGCTCTACACCGCACTTGCTTCCTCGCAGGTGCAGACAACTCTTCGCACCTGCGATCACTCCCCTCCATCGCCCAGACAACAACTGTGACCATTTCCTCGCTTCTGCGGTCACGCACCTGCGATCAAACTTGCGCAGGTGCGATTACACCAGAACTGGTGCACTCTAGCCATTCCTCAAGTTCCATTTCGATCCGTTAATCACCCGAAACACACACGAGGCCCCCGAGACCTCATCCAATCACACCAACCTGTCCCGAAACACATTACGAACCTAGTCGAGCCTTGAAATCACATCAAACAACACAAAAACCACGAATCGTGCACCAATCCGAACTTGATGAACTTAAGAACTTCAAACTTCTTCCTTCGATGTCGAACCCCATCAAATCACGTCCGATTGACCTTCAAATTTTGTACATAAGTCATATTCAACATTGTGGACCTACTCCAACTTCCGGAATCAGAATTCGACCCGATATCTATTGTTCATTTCCGGTCCAACTCCTCTAAAACCTTCGAATTTCTAACTTAGACAAATGACGTATGAACCTCCAAATTCACTTTCGATCGCGCTCCCAATACCAGAATCACCATACGGAGCTACGCCCAGACTCCGATTCCCAAACGAACATCGATAACATTGAATTGCACTTCAACCCCAAATTTATGAAATTCTTCCAAAATGCTAACTTCCACAATAGGCGTCGAAATGCTCCTGGGCCATCCAAAACCCAATCCGGACATACGCCCAAGTCCAGAAATCATCAAAACAACCTGCTGGAGCCTTCAAATCCCGATTCCGAGGTCGTTTACCCAAAGATCCAACCTTAGTCGATTCTTCCAACTTAAAGCTTCCAAAAACGAGAATTCGCTTTACAATTCAACTCCAAAACTCTCGGAATTCAATTCTGACCATGCAAACAAGTCATAACACCTGAAGTGAAGATACTCATGGTCTCAAACTGTTGAACGACGCTCTAGAGCCCAAAACGACCGGTCGGGTCGTTACAAATACTCAACTATTAAACAACAACTAAGAAAATATTTAAAATATAAATGTGTGAGAAAGAGAAAGAAAAATGGTTGGTAAGAGTCAAATACTACTAATAAGTCTACAAACATAAAGATATAAATGTGGAATATCATATCGATCTTTTTACTCGTTGAAAAGAAAATAATGGTGGATAAAATTATAATTAAGATTCAATCTTCAAAACGACATATAAACTAATATTAAGAATCTGAATCAACATAAAATAAATTATTTTTGTGTTAAGACCAAACAATTAAATCTTTCGATTAATTATTTACCAAGAGAATCCAATTCAATTATTTTTTAAATTCATCATATGAGTAAAATTATTTTTTCAAGTTAAGAAAAATCTTAGGTTACATAAATTTATTCCATAAAAAGAGCATGGAGATTAAAAAATTAGAATACAAAGTAAAAATGTTATTATAGTATTAAGAATCAAACGGCTATACAAGTGTCTGTTGAAGCACAATTAAAGCTAAATCATGAATAAGAAGAAGTTTTCAAGACTACATTATAATGAGTCGACTATTATTAGTAGGATTATCCTTTATAGATGCCTCCGAATAAATCGAAATAATATTTCTATGTCATGCATTATATGCAAATATCAAATTAAGAGGCATGATACCGTTAGCAATAATAGCAAACGGTGTACCAACAATGATATTATTATTAGGTGCACCTTAGATATGATATACTTCTTCAAACAACCGAAATAATCATCACAAATATATGAAAGTAGAGCAATGGTACCAAATTTAAAAGGAAAGCAAAATTGATAATATGGGATAAAGTGCTTATGGATAAGCGTCAAATGATCGAAATAGTTGCCCGAAGTTCTGGAGATATATTTAATATAAATAACAGTTTGATGAAAATTAATGGTTTGGAAGGTGATTTCTGTCAAGTACGATCGATAGTTACAAAATCGATGAAAGCAAAGACTGTAAAAACTAGCTTGCCAAAATTATATTTATGGCCTCAAATGAAAAAGATTCAACTGACAAGAAATATAAAGTAAAAATAGATCCATTATTCAGTAATTTCTTGTTTCGTGTCAGAAACGAAAAAGAGCATCTAATAAAAGAGATTTGGTTCTTCCAGAACACTTGGTTATCAATCCCAATTGTAATAGTAGTGCATTTAATAAGAAAAATATTTCTATCAATAGATTAAAATGCAATTTGTGCAAATTGCATGATAAAAATTAAAAAGTCATCTTAGCTAGCAGAAATGAATATGTTGATCGACTATATAAAAGGTTGATTGCGAAATTTTATGGTAAAAATAAGATGTTTATTAGTTTTTGACTCGGCAGAATATTATATCAACAAATACTACCCAGAAGAATACTTAAATACTCTAATACCAAGTGGCCTTCTACCACACAGGTTTGTTTTCAAGTTTATTTTTTCTTAAATATGTTAGTGTCACCTATATGTAATAGACTAAGTTAAAATTGATCTTCCATTGCATATAAATTGATTTTGAAGAAAACCATACTCGTCATGCTACTGAAAAACTTAGATCCGCTGAATAACTTATGTAATAACACATAGATGATATATAGAAGTTTTGACAATAACATCATATATGCAAAAATTATGATATTGATCAATGTGCTTTTAAGTATATTTTTATCCCTGAATTCAACTTTCATTTTTCGAAACCAATGAATATCCTTTTAAATTAGAGTGAAAATAATTTTCGGTATGTTTACGTTTTGTAATTATAATAAATAAAGCACAAGGACAAACATCTTAAATATTGGACTGTACTTATCGCAATATGTTTTCTAGCGCGAACAATTATATGTTGCACTTCCAAGAGGAATATCAATATTGGCAACAAGATTTTTGGTTATGGTAGAGCAACCAAAATATTAGAAGGAAACGTACACAAAAAAATATCATTTACAAAGAAGTATTTGGTAAGATACCATCAAATTAAATATTTTTAAATTATAATACTTAATTATCTAGCTAACATGACTAAATTGATCGTTTGTGTAAGTTCTGATGATATCCTTTTATTTTGAATTCACGTATTATGCTAATGTAATAATATTTTTCGGCTTTCAAATAATTTAAATGGTTAAACCATCACGTGCCATTATTAATGTACAACGCACGTTCATAGATACTAGTATATATATATATATATATTTATATAAGAGAGCAATAGAAAAGTGAGGTGGCACCTCTCTTAAGCCAAGAAACTTATTTATCTATTTTCTCCTTTTTTTGTGTGTTTTTCATCATTTTTTCCCTTTATCTTATATTAAAAATTCTATCTTTATAACTCACACCTCTTTACTTTCATAACCTATACTTTTAATAATCTCAATAACTCTCATGCCGTTGATATCCATAAACCCCAAAATGATTAATGTATAATTTTATGATAATTTATTATAGTATTTCTCCATATGTGCCTATATAAGGACTTCTACATTTTGAACAAAGAAATTGAAGGGCATAATAACGTAAAGTATGTAATATGTCTTTTACCTCTTCTATTTTTTTTTTTTAATTATTTTTTGCTTTTTTTTACAACTTCCTTCTTTATTTTCTTTCTCATAAATTTTGATTTTAATCTATGTGAGATTTTCCAAAGTATACATCATACTTTGGTAACATCATATTATATTCTATATTATAGGTTGAATATATATATTAAATATGCTTAACATTAAGTTGAGAAACCCTTATATATTTTTTTGCATATTATGGCGGTTGATATCGGACAGTTTAAAGTAAATTATAGAATATTCGAATCAGAGAAAAAAGATTTAATTGATTTATACAAGAAAAATGAAGTAAAGAGGTAGAAGCACAAAGACAGATCTAAGTGTTCACTTATTTTAGTGCTTTGATTTCTAAGTTGCCACCTAATTAGAATTTTTTCCACATGCTCTTTTGCTCCATAAATTATTTTGAGCACAAACTTATTCATATCTTCTCAGACATATTCCAAATGAGGTCAAAATTGCAAGTAGAATTGAATCGATGGCCTTTCTTAATCAAGTTATTTGTTCTTGATATTGTCAATCATATAAAATATTTTATGGAGATTCATTCACTCTCAAAATTTTGGATCGGTTAAATAATTACAGTTCCTGTATGATGCCATTACAATTGCAAGTGGGAAGAATACATATATCTTTTTATCTAATCATGTGACCATCGACACATTAGTTAGCCTTTTGTTTATTGCATTCATGATTCTTTTGCCTTAGGAATAGTATTTTGAGACTCGGACAAGTCCTTCCACTCTCGTCAAGTTTGGTCTTTCTTCGCATCGTTTAACTATTTTTTCTTAGTCTACTCATACAAATATTAAATGGACATGATCATTTGATTTCCAATATAAAAATATGTAATTTACAACTTTTAGTCTTTTGGGTAATTAAAGAAAACATTGAAGAGAGAAAGAGAGTTCCATGGTGTGTAACTTCAATGTATCCTACTACTTATAATTGTGACGATGTGTAACGTCTGTGTATTCGTTCTTGAAATACATATAGTGATATCAATAAGGATTTGATATTAACGCTTAATTTGTCAACTATGGATGATTTCTCTTAGACCAAAACATCATCTCATCCCATAAATAATTTTTTCTTCATATAACGTTGTAAGATATTATTAAAGAGGAAATATTGGGAAAATAAATAGGAAAAAGGAAAAAAATGTGAAGAAAAGAAGAATGATCAAGTTTCATATTTATCGTGGATTTTATTTTC